>CABFPE010000666.1:339856-360464 GCA_900660155.1 Hofstenia miamia | reverse complement strand
ATGGAAACTACACACTACAAGGAAAAAGACATCAACTACAAGATGGTAAATAAGAAGTGTGTCATTATTTCTATACCAACTACAATGAAAATGGATAACGAATTTGTGCATGAAAGTTACAAAAGAAGTGAAAAGCAGAAAACCCTTGCAATGTATACAGGCATGCAAGAGTCATAAACCAAATAATACTGAAAAAATGTGCAAAGTTGACAAAGTTATAACAGTCTACAAATATTTACATCCTGAAAATTCATATAAACCAAAAAGAAATACAAGGAGAAGACTGCTCTGTAAAAGTAATGTAACAATGGTGTATTAATTAAAGCATGTATTGTAATAGGATTTTAGTGGGAATGTCTATCATCAATAAAAATTTTATGAAGATCAATACAATGAAACAAAGAAAACCAAAGAGAAAGAAATCAATTCCATCATCAGAAATGACAGCAATATCTACTGGTTTGTCCCAACAACTAAGTGACATACATTCATCACTGAAAATAATAATGACACAATTAACTAAAATCAAATCCCATCCAACTTGCTTGTCAAGGAATCAAAGTTTCAGCTCTACATGTAGCATGTGCATGCAAGTTGTATCCATTAGTATTTGTGGTATGATCTCTCACACAAAAAGAATGTCTAAAGTGTCCTGGTTCACAAATATCTCCATTATGTCAAATAAAGTTAATGTCTCTACCTAGTCTTGAGGATATCTGATCATATTCAATACCAACCAGGAAGTATGTTGTGATTTCTTTTTGCAATTTAGGTTGCTTAATAGTGTGCTTATCATTTGAGAATTTGGAAAAGTTAAGAGAAATCCCATGAATGTTGACCCATGAATTGAAATTTTCATCATAGCTCCCTACATTCTGCCATCTCCTCCTCAAGGTGGCTCCAAACATGTTTGATATGAAGAACCAAAAGTTATTGATTGTATTCAGAGATGACTAACTGGTGATATCTCTAGGCTATGATATAAAGCTATTACATCAGCATTTGTACAATTCTGGGGGAAAAACACCCATCTTGCACTACTATTTTTTATGCTTATCCAATCAATGTCCCACCACCTGCAGTGTCAAAAATTGTTTTTCTGAAGTGCCTTTTGAGTTTTCCTTAAGATTCTGTTGAGGCATTTCCAAACTATATGCATTTCATCTTTTGAATGCTTTTCAATGTCCTTCACATGAATTTGGAGATAATGCCATTAAATTGTTCCTAGATGTCACAAACCTACTGATTTGAGGTAATGCCCTCAGGAAGTGCCGCCTTACTTGTGTGGTGCTAGCCTGTTTGCTCTTTAGAATAAGACAGGTGGTTTTAGACCTATTGCAGTTGGTGAAGTTCTTTGCAACTTGTTGCAAAATGTCTATGTCATCTGTCCAATTCCAAGGCAGATTCTCTACTGACATCTCTTCAAGTGGGGGTTGGCATTCCTTGTGGATGTGAGGCTGTTGCTCATGCTCTGAATGGTCACACTTCAAGTATCCCTTCCAACACAGACCTTGCTTTCCCTCAGGTTGACATCAAGAACACTTTCAATAGCTTAGATTGCTAAGCTATTTTAGAACAGGTCAAAATAAATTTTATATAACTTCCACCATGGGTGTGTTTTTGTTACAGCCAGCCATCATGGTTGAAATTTAGTCGTCATATCATTTCTTCAACATGTGGTGTTAAGAAGGAGATCCTTTAGCTCCACTGTTATTTGCTTTCACAATCCATCCCATAATTTAAGCTTTGCAAGAGAGGTGTCTTTTCTTAACTTGAAACATGGTATCTTGATGAAGTAATCCTTTCAGCACCCATTCATCTTTTAGTTGATTCTTTTAGTTACCTTAATGAATCTATGGTGGAATTGGATTAGAAATCAACACTGGCAAATGTAAAATTTTTCTCTGAATGCTTCAATTGACTTCAGTTTTCTGCCAAAAGATATCAAAGTTAAGGAAACTGGTCTGGTAAACTTAGGCTCTCCAATAAGCACTAATTATAAATTTATCAATGATGTTTTCTCTAAAAAAGTAGTAAATCAAATGCAACCATGGAAGAAATTCTCAAGCTTGAGTATCTGCAATTAGAAATGCATTTATTTCAGAGTTGGCTTCAATCCTTTTAACTTCCTCACAGTGGTGATTTGCTTTCTGCAATTCCTCTGAAGACTCTTGGTCTTACATTAGTGCCTTCAGAGTTCAGAGCAGTTATTTGCTATTGTCTAGGTATCCCACTTCTTGGCAATGAGCAGCCATGCTGACTTAATTGGGCTGATTAAATCGTGTAGTTAAATGCAGCTTGAGATTGAACATGCTGGAGGTATCGATTGACAGTTCAACTATGAGTCAACTGTTGCTCACAGTTGGGAGGAAAGTGAGCCAGTCTCTTAAGAAAAGCATATTAACAGCAAAATGAAGAAAACCCATTTGAAGTTGTCTTTTCAGACATGTGTTATTTTGATGCAAAAAGGATATCATTCTCAGCTTGTTCACAAAGTAATAGAGAGCATTCATTCATACAAGGGACCCAGATGTATCATTCCAATTGTGGGATGATGAATTCTGATCTATATGTTAATTTGACTGAAATATGGATTGTCCCTGAGTTGGAAAAAACACCAAATTCAATTTTCTAACAAGATTTGGAACTGTGCCAGTAGGTCGAATTGGGTTCCATTTCATTACACAAGTTGACCTTTTGACCTTTGTGGGCATGGCTATGATGTAATTGTGTACTTTGGCCGTCTGTATATCTCTGACATCATTGGAATATATTGGTTTTGTCGGCAAACACATTTGTTTGTAGTCTATTGTATAAAATGTAACCAATTTTTTTATTCATATATGTTTTTGGAATTACATAATTAATAAGTCGATAATCCCATGAAATTAGAATTGTTGCAATCTATTGTTCAAAATGTAACCAATTTTTTTACTTGCTTATTTACGTGGACTGACTTAGCTTACATGTTTTATTTTCTTTACATACTTCATACTTGCATTTTGTTAATGTATGTGACTCGCTTATTTATGTGGCTTTATTTAGTTTACATACTTGTTTTTTTATTAACATACATGACATTGGAAATACCACATTAATTTAGTTTATATGTTTATTTTACATACTTGTTTTTTTATTAACATACATGACATTGGAAATACCACATTAATTTAGTTTATATGTTTATTTTACATACTTGTTTTACTTGGTAAAATTTAATGGCAAATGTTTGAAGCAAAGATATAATAATACTCATTAGAAGCGTAATGGCTTATTTCCGTAATAAAGCAAAATAATTTTTCGGAAAAAACCAAAAACTAGTTTGTGCAAAAACTCACAATTTCTTATATTTAATAAACATACGTGGTAAAACCCACATACATGTTTAAGACAAGACAAAAATGTAATTTATTCTATACTTTGCTTATAATGACCATATATATCTTACTATTGAATTTGTCTATTGTGTTAGTTTATCATCATTGTTGTTGAGGGAATTCTGTAGGAAACAAACGCAATGTGTATTTGCACATTATGAATTTCACATGGTAGTATCTAAATTGATGATTAATATACAAGTCAAATGAGGTCATAGATCACAGTATAAAACACATGACAATTAAAAGTTTAAACAAATTCAATTAAAAATGTGTATAAACAAACAAACGACATTTATATGTATGATAAAGTATATAATTAATTTAACATTGGACTTCAAATTTGCAGCAATTCAATAAAATAAAATTGATTACATTTTTAAAAGAAATATCTGTAAAATTAACTAAAAATAATATTGCAAAAAAGCATTAAGAATCAAAACAATATCTGAGATTTAATTATAAAAATAGCTTACCCAAAAGTTTAGATTCTTTCAGCATAGTTCTTTCATCAATGTGAAATTCCATTAATCCGGTCTATGTATAAAGTTGCATGCCTTAATAATGTCAACATAGTTTACCTAGCTATTAATTTAACATGCAATTCACATTCAAATTTAGCATGAGAGAAGAATGATTGAAATAAAGTAATTGCTAGTTTAGTAAATTTAATAATACTATTTATTATACAATGAGAATGTAGAAATGATTTGTACGTGTTTCATTAATGGTAGATTTCTAGAGATACATCTCATCAACTAATTTAAGTAAATGTAATATTAGATAATGGATGCATGTTATGTATAATAATATAATTAAAGATAAAATAACTATATATATTTGTTCACAGGTTAATATACAATACTCTAACGATGTGTTTTGCTTTTTCAAAAAAATTATTTGCTTTTGGGAAATTTAATTTTCCTTTTGATGATTTGTTTTGTCCTTTCGAAAAAAATTATTTGCCTTTGGGATATTTAATTTTTCTTTTGTTGATTTGTTTTGCCTTTTCGAAAAAAATTAGTTGCCTTTGGGATATTTAATTTAAATATAAATTTTAAGACATTCTACAAATCAATGATTGTTAAATTACTTTCAGTTGCTTAATAGTTTATGAANAAATCTATAGTAAATGTCAATGTTTTACCTAGCTAGATAAAATAACTATATACATTTGTTCACAGGTTAATATACAATACTCTAACAATGTGTTTTGCTTTTTCAAAAAAATTATTTGCCTTTGGGAAATTTAATTTTCCTTTTGATGATTTGTTTTGCCTTTTCGAAAAAAATTAGTTGCCTTTGGGATATTTAATTTTCCTTTTGTTGATTTGTTTTGCCTTTTCGAAAAAAATTATTTGCCTTTGGGATATTTAATTTTCCTTTTGTTGATTTGTTTTGCCTTTTCGAAAAAAATTATTTGCCTTTGGGATATTTAATTTTCCTTTTGTTGATTTGTCTTGCCTTTTCAAAAAAAATTAGTTGCTTTGGGATATTTAATTTAAATATAAATTTTAAGACATTCTACAAATCAATGATTGTTAAATTACTTTCAGTTGCTTAATAGTTTATGAATTTAAAATAAAAACTTTATAATTATTGAGAAAACGTTAACATTCACATTTTTCTTCAGTCAATGAGTAAATTTTGAGTAAATAATCGCAAATTAATACATAACGCCATCTCAAAAACAAATCAATTAGATGTCATGAAACTCACAAAACATTTTTATTTACAAAAAGACTATCACATTTTCATAAAAAAATACATTGACAGAAAAATTATTAAATTGATTGATTTTACAAAACACATAATCATACACAGTTTGCATGAAAAGAAGTAAATTTTTAAATTGAAAATGATTATCAAAGCTTTATAAAATAAATTTTAGTATATGTATATTACTTAAAACTTAATTTAATTAAAATATACTTGTAATTGTTTATGAGATTATAAAAACACAACAGCAATCGTTAAATTATTTAAACTACATTTTGTACATTAGGTATTAAAACAACTTAGAAACATTTTCTAAATATAGAAATAAATAGCTTAAATTACAATTATCAGAAGCAGATAAAATGAAATAAATATTTCTTCAAGGCGATTTACTCATTGTATTCAAATATAACATATATATCTCGCAATATGCAATGAGGAAAACCGGATTTTAACTCAATTTATCTAATAAATGTTTTAAGATCATATAGAGATTGAGAATTTCTAAGACATAGCATTGGAGAGAAGCCAATATATTTTGGATTTCCGAGTAGTTTTTCATTATTTGAGAGTCTAAAATATGTATGTTATTACTTGATTTAGCTCCAGTTTTTGAGGTATTGCTATAAGTTTTAATACATCTGACACTTTTCGTTTTGTTATGGTTTCACTATTACATGTTTTAACACAATTGACAAATATTCATTTTGCATAACGTTTTGACTTTGCAGACACCTCCAATTTACGTTTTTAAATGCATAGATCTCGAAATTATATTCCAAAAAACGATAATAATCAAAATATGTAAAAGAAAAATGTGTAATGTTTTAAGTTTTGTTTTTGGATTTATTTTCTCAATTATGCTTTCAGAATGATGTGCGATTAGAAGAAATTCTCCTTTACAAAATATATTTTCAACAAGTCTAATAGAAATTTTTGTTAGCAAAGATATTAAATGTGTGAAATTTTTATATTATTTTGTAATCACATGAAACAAAGTTAGTAATATTAACTTAAAATACAAAAATAACTTACATAATTGAATGAATTCAAGCCCTTGAATCATTGTGAAAACTGAATAATGTGTTAAAATGAACATATCTTTACATCATAAGGATTGAAAAAAAATTGAACAATGGCCATAAATAAACTAAGTTGACATTATTAAGGCATGCTACTTTATACATAGACGGGATTAATGGAATTTCACATTGATGAAAGAACTATCCTGAAAGATTCTAAACTTTTTGGTAAGCTATTTTTATAATTAAATCTCAGATATTGTTTTGATTCTTAATGCTTTTTTGCAATATTATTTTTAGTTAGTTTTACAGATATTTCTTTTAAAAACGTAATCAATTTTATTTTATTGAATTGCTGCAAATTTGAAGTCCAATGTTAAATTAATTATATACTTTATCATACATATAAATGTCGTTTGTTTGTTAATACACATTTTTAATTGAATTTGTTTAAACTTTTAATTGTCATGTGTTTTATACTGTGATCTATGACCTCATTTGACTTGTATATTAATCATCAATTTAGATACTACCATGTGAAATTCATAATGTGCAAATGCACATTGCATTTGTTTCCTACAGAATTCCCTCAACAAAAATGATGATAAACTAACACAATAGACAAATTCAATAGTAAGATATATATGGTCATTATAAGCAAAGTATAGAATAAACTACATCTTTGTCTTGTCTTAAACATGTATGTGGGTTTTACCACGTATGTTTATTAAATATAAGAAATTGTGAGTTGTTGCACAAACTAGTTTTTGGTTTTTTCCGAAAAATTATTTTGCTATATTACGGAAATAAGCCATTACGCTTCTAATGAGTATTATTATATCTTTGCTTCAAACATTTGCCATTAAATTTTACCAAATAAAACAAGTATGTAAAATAAACATATAAACTAAATTAATGTGGTATTTCCAATGTCATGTATGTTAATAAAAAAACAAGTATGTAAAATAAACATATAAACTAAATTAATGTGGTATTTCCAATGTCATGTACGTTAATAAAAAAAACAAGTATGTAAACTAAATTAATGTGTGATGTGGTATTTTCCAATGTTATGTATGTTAAGAAAAAAACAAGTATGTAAACTAAATTAAGCCACATAAATAAGTGAGTCACATACATTAACAAATGCAAGTATGAAGTATGTAAAGAAAATAAAACATGTAAGCTAAGTCAGTCCACGTAAATAAGCAAGTAAAAAAATTGGTTACATTTTGTACAATAGATTGCAACAATTCTAATTTCATGGGATTATCGACTTATTAATTATGTAATTCCAAAAACATATATGAATAAAAAAATTGGTTACATTTTATACAATAGACTACAAACAAATGTGTTTGCCGACAAAACCAATATATTCCAATGATGTCAGAGATATACAGACGGCCAAAGTACACAATTACATCATTGGCATGCCCGCCAAGGTCAAAAGGTCAATTTGTGTAATGAAACGGAACCCAATTCATACTACTGGCACGGTGCCAAATCTTGTTAGAAATTTATAATGTGCAAATACACATTGCGTTTGTTTCCTACAGAATTTCCTCAACAATAATGATGATAAACTATACCATAGCTGAGAGACATCACCAGTTAGCCTTCTCTGAATACAATCAATAACTTGTGGTTCTTCATATCAAACATGTTTGGAACCACCTTGAGGAGGAGATGGCAGAATATAGGGAGCTATGATGAAAATTTCAATTCATGGGTCAACATTCATGGGATTTCTCTTAACTTTTCCAAATTCTCAAATGATAAGCAAACTATTAAGCAACCTAAAGTAATTTAACAATCATTGATTTGTAGAATGTTTTAAAATTTATATTTAAATTAAATATCCCAAAGGCAACTAATTTGTTTCAAAAAGGCAAAACAAATCAACACAAGGCAAATTAAATATCCCAAAGGCAAATAATTTTTTNAAATGCAAGTATGAAGTATGTAAAGAAAATAAAACATGTAAGCTAAGTCAGTCCACGTAAATAAGCAAGTAAAAAAATTGGTTACATTTTGTACAATAGATTGCAACAATTCTAATTTCATGGGATTATCGACTTATTAATTATGTAATTCCAAAAACATATATGAATAAAAAAATTGGTTACATTTTATACAATAGACTACAAACAAATGTGTTTGCCGACAAAACCAATATATTCCAATGATGTCAGAGATATACAGACGGCCAAAGTACACAATTACATCATTGGCATGCCCGCCAAGGTCAAAAGGTCAATTTGTGTAATGAAACGGAACCCAATTCATACTACTGGCACGGTGCCAAATCTTGTTAGAAATTTATAATGTGCAAATACACATTGCGTTTGTTTCCTACAGAATTTCCTCAACAATAATGATGATAAACTATACCATAGCTGAGAGACATCACCAGTTAGCCTTCTCTGAATACAATCAATAACTTGTGGTTCTTCATATCAAACATGTTTGGAACCACCTTGAGGAGGAGATGGCAGAATATAGGGAGCTATGATGAAAATTTCAATTCATGGGTCAACATTCATGGGATTTCTCTTAACTTTTCCAAATTCTCAAATGATAAGCAAACTATTAAGCAACCTAAAGTAATTTAACAATCATTGATTTGTAGAATGTTTTAAAATTTATATTTAAATTAAATATCCCAAAGGCAACTAATTTGTTTCAAAAAGGCAAAACAAATCAACACAAGGCAAATTAAATATCCCAAAGGCAAATAATTTTTTCGAAAGGACAAAACAAATCACCAAAAGGAAAATTAAATATCCCAAAGACAAATAATTTTTTTCGAAAGGACAAAACAAATCACCAAAAGGAAAATTAAATATTCCAAAGGCAAATAATATTTTTCGAAAGGACAAAACAAATCACCAAAAGGAAAATTAAATATTCCAAAGGCAAATAATTTTTTTCGAAAGGACAAAACAAATCAACAAAAGAAAAATTAAATATCCCAAAGGCAAATAATTTTTTTCGAAAAGGAAAAACACATCGTTAGAGTATTGTATATTAACCTGTGAACAAATATATATAGTTATTTTATCCTTAATTATATTATTATACATAACATGCATCCATTATCTAATATTACATTTACTTAAATTAGTTGATGAGATGTATCTCTAGAAATCTACCATTAATGAAACACGTACAAATCATTTCTACATTCTCATTGTATAATAAATAGTATTATTAAATTTACTAAACTAGCAATTACTTTATTTCAATCATTCTTCTCTCATGCTAAATTTGAATGTGAATTGCATGTTAAATTAATAGCTAAATAAACTATGTTGACATTATTAAGGCATGCAACTTTATACATAGACCGGATTAATGGAATTTCACATTGATGAAAGAACTATCCTGAAAGATTCTAAACTTTTTGGTAAGCTATTTTTATAATTAAATCTCAGATATTGTTTTGATTCTTAACGCTTTTTTGCAATATTATTTTTAGTTAGTTTTACAGATATTTCTTTTAAAAACGTAATCAATTTTATTTTATTGAATTGCTGCAAATTTGAAGTCCAATGTTAAATTAATTATATACTTTATCATACATATAAATGTCGTTTGTTTGTTTATACACATTTTTAATTGAATTTGTTTAAACTTTTAATTGTCATGTGTTTTATACTGTGATCTATGACCTCATTTGACTTGTATATTAATCATCAATTTAGATACTACCATGTGAAATTCATAATGTGCAAATACACATTGCGTTTGTTTCCTACAGAATTCCCTCAACAACAATGATGATAAACTAACACAATAGACAAATTCAATAGTAAGATATATATGGTCATTATAAGCAAAGTATAGAATAAATTACATTTTTGTCTTGTCTTAAACATGTATGTGGGTTTTACCACGTATGTTTATTAAATATAAGAAATTGTGAGTTTTTGCACAAACTAGTTTTTGGTTTTTTCTGAAAAATTATTTTGCTTTATTACGGAAATAAGCCATTACACTTCTAATGAGTATTATTATATCTTTGCTTCAAACATTTGCCATTAAATTTTACCAAATAAAACAAGTATGTAAAATAAACATATAAACTAAATTAATGTGGTATTTCCAATGTCATGTATGTTAATAAAAAAACAAGTATGTAAACTAAATAAAGCCACATAAATAAGCGAGTCGCATACATTAACAAAATGCAAGTATGAAGTATGTAAAGAAAATAAAACATGTAAGCTAAGTCAGTCCACGTAAATAAGCAAGTAAAAAAATTGGTTACATTTTGTACAATAGATTGCAACAATTCTAATTTCATGGGATTATCGACTTATTAATTATGTAATTCCAAAAACATATATGAATAAAAAAATTGGTTACATTTTATACAATAGACTACAAACAAATGTGTTTGCCGACAAAACCAATATATTCCAATGATGTCAGAGATATACAGACGGCCAAAGTACACAATTACATCATAGCCATGCCCACAAAGGTCAAAAGGTCAACTTGTGTAATGAAATGGAACCCAATTCGACCTACTGGCACAGTTCCAAATCTTGTTAGAAAATTGAATTTGGTGTTTTTTCCAACTCAGGGACAATCCATATTTCAGTCAAATTAACATATAGATCAGAATTCATCATCCCACAATTGGAATGATACATCTGGGTCCCTTGTATGAATGAATGCTCTCTATTACTTTGTGAACAAGCTGAGAATGATATCCTTTTTGCATCAAAATAACACATGTCTGAAAAGACAACTTCAAATGGGTTTTCTTCATTTTGCTGTTAATATGCTTTTCTTAAGAGACTGGCTCACTTTCCTCCCAACTGTGAGCAACAGTTGACTCATAGTTGAACTGTCAATCGATACCTCCAGCATGTTCAATCTCAAGCTGCATTTAACTACACGATTTAATCAGCCCAATTAAGTCAGCATGGCTGCTCATTGCCAAGAAGTGGGATACCTAGACAATAGCAAATAACTGCTCTGAACTCTGAAGGCACTAATGTAAGACCAAGAGTCTTCAGAGGAATTGCAGAAAGCAAATCACCACTGTGAGGAAGTTAAAAGGATTGAAGCCAACTCTGAAATAAATGCATTTCTAATTGCAGATACTCAAGCTTGAGAATTTCTTCCATGGTTGCATTTGATTTACTACTTTTTTAGAGAAAACATCATTGATAAATTTATAATTAGTGCTTATTGGAGAGCCTAAGTTTACCAGACCAGTTTCCTTAACTTTGATATCTTTTGGCAGAAAACTGAAGTCAATTGAAGCATTCAGAGAAAAATTTTACATTTGCCAGTGTTGATTTCTAATCCAATTCCACCATAGATTCATTAAGGTAACTAAAAGAATCAACTAAAAGATGAATGGGTGCTGAAAGGATTACTTCATCAAGATACCATGTTTCAAGTTAAGAAAAGACACCTCTCTTGCAAAGCTTAAATTATGGGATGGATTGTGAAAGCAAATAACAGTGGAGCTAAAGGATCTCCTTCTTAACACCACATGTTGAAGAAATGATATGACGACTAAATTTCAACCATGATGGCTGGCTGTAACAAAAACACACCCATGGTGGAAGTTATATAAAATTTATTTTGACCTGTTCTAAAATAGCTTAGCAATCTAAGCTATTGAAAGTGTTCTTGATGTCAACCTGAGGGAAAGCAAGGTCTGTGTTGGAAGGGATACTTGAAGTGTGACCATTCAGAGCATGAGCAACAGCCTCACATCCACAAGGAATGCCAACCCCCACTTGAAGAGATGTCAGTAGAGAATCTGCCTTGGAATTGGACAGATGACATAGACATTTTGCAACAAGTTGCAAAGAACTTCACCAACTGCAATAGGTCTAAAACCACCTGTCTTATTCTAAAGAGCAAACAGGCTAGCACCACACAAGTAAGGCGGCACTTCCTGAGGGCATTACCTCAAATCAGTAGGTTTGTGACATCTAGGAACAATTTAATGGCATTATCTCCAAATTCATGTGAAGGACATTGAAAAGCATTCAAAAGATGAAATGCATATAGTTTGGAAATGCCTCAACAGAATCTTAAGGAAAACTCAAAAGGCACTTCAGGAACCCAATTTATACTACTGGCACGGTGCCAAATCTTGTTAGAAATTTATAATGTGCAAATACACATTGCGTTTGTTTCCTACAGAATTCCCTCAACAATAATGATGATAAACTATACCATAGCTGAGAGACATCACCAGTTAGCCTTCTCTGAATACAATCAATAACTTTTGGTTCTTCATATCAAACATGTTTGGAGCCACCTTGAGGAGGAGATGGCAGAATGTAGGGAGCTATGATGAAAATTTCAATACATGGGTCAACATTCATGGGATTTCTCTTAACTTTTCCAAATTCTCAAATGATAAGCACACTGCTTTTGCCCAAAGGTTGCAACAAGAAATCACAACATACTTCCTGGTTGGTATTGAATATGATCAGATATCCTCAAGACTAGGTAGAGACATTAACTTTATTTGACATAATGGAGATATTTGTGAACCAGGACACTTTAGACATTCTTTTTGTGTGAGAGATCATACCACAAATACTAATGGATACAACTTGCATGCACATGCTACATGTAGAGCTGAAACTTTGATTCCTTGACAAGCAAGTTGGATGGGATTTGATTTTAGTTAATTGTGTCATTATTATTTTCAGTGATGAATGTATGTCACTTAGTTGTTGGGACAAACCAGTAGATATTGCTGTCATTTCTGATGATGGAATTGATTTCTTTCTCTTTGGTTTTCTTTGTTTCATTGTATTGATCTTCATAAAATTTTTATTGATGATAGACATTCCCACTAAAATCCTATTACAATACATGCTTTAATTAATACACCATTGTTACATTACTTTTACAGAGCAGTCTTCTCCTTGTATTTCTTTTTGGTTTATATGAATTTTCAGGATGTAAATATTTGTAGACTGTTATAACTTTGTCAACTTTGCACATTTTTTCAGTATTATTTGGTTTATGACTCTTGCATGCCTGTATACATTGCAAGGGTTTTCTGCTTTTCACTTCTTTTGTAACTTTCATGCACAAATTCGTTATCCATTTTCATTGTAGTTGGTATAGAAATAATGACACACTTCTTATTTACCATCTTGTAGTTGATGTCTTTTTCCTTGTAGTGTGTAGTTTCCATAGAAATGAGAATACATTTTTCCAGATGATGCACCATTCTTGTAGTTGATGTTTGCTATACAATCAATTTTTTTCCATCTGTAGATATGAATTCTGCTCATCAAATTAGTCAGAACTCCATGTTGATATTGCTTTCTAAATGCACAAATGGTTGTAAATAGATAGTAAATAGTGTATTATTCACAAATAATAAATATAGATGCATAGTATTTTAGAAGACAGATCACCAAGAATTTTGAGAAAATTACAAACTAATAATTTATTGGTCAATATAGTGTTCCACCAGAAATCAATGTGTGTAAAATTTTGGAAAATTATGAATTAATAATTTATTGGTCAATATAGTGAAAAACAATGCATAATAAATTCATTTAACTATAGTATAAACTCTGCAATAACTTAAAAATTTGAGCAATATTTGAGCTAGTACAAGTCAAGAATAAAAAGACATTAAATTCAGTTTGTTTTAAGGTATTGATAATAGACCAATCAGATAAATTCTTTTTGTTTTACCTTCATTTCATTCAAATTTATACACTTAATATTCATATTGAGTACATTTTTTCACAACAATTGATTGCGAGGATAGGATAGTGGTTTTTGAATATTTGATCAATAAATATATAATTCCATGTCTAAAATTTACTGTGGATTTTCCTTTTTGTAATTAATGGTTGACATTCTAACAGATTTTTATTGTGTTAGGAAATTATTTGCATGTATATAATAATCAAATCTACACCCACAAATCAAGCATGTTTTTAAATTACTGCTTCAAGCTAAATTATACATATTGATTTTTGCTACATTGTTTTTTTTTGTTCAAATGCATGTATTTAAAATTTCCTATTTTTTAATTAGTAGCTTACTGAAAATTATAAATTTTACACATTGATTTTCACTTTGTTGTGTCATTTGGATGATATTAACAGATATGCATTGAATTTTCCAAGTCATAGTAAAGTTTATACCACAGTTAAGTGATTTTACAGAATTTGTTTTTCACTATATTGACCTAAAAATTATTATTTCATAATTTTCTCAAAAATCTTTGTGATCCATATTTTCAATACCATGTGTGTGTATTTCAGCATATATATTTACTATCCATTTACAAACATTTGTACATTTAGAAGTCAAACTCAACATGGAATTGTGACAAATTTAATTATTGGAAATCATATCTAGCAATGGGAAAAATTGAAATCAACTACAAGGCAGTGAATAACAAATGTGTCATTGTTTATATACCAACTACAATGAGAGTGGATAAGGAATTTACACATTAAAGCTACAAAGGCAATGGATGGCAGAAAACCCATGTAATATCTACAAACATGTAAAAGCCATAAACTAAATAAAACTTAAAAAATTTGCAAAGTTGACAAAAGATGTAACAGTCTACAAATGTGTACAACTCTGAAAATCAGAATAAACCAAAAAGAAATGCAAAGAAAAGACCATTGTGTAAAACTAATATCATTATAGTGTATTAATGAAAACATGTATATGTATAAATCCTAATAATAGCTTTGCATGTATAATTTTTCAGAAAATGAAATTGCTTTTATCATGTAAGTCTATATTTCATATGCCTGTAATGTTTAAGTATGGCAAATATTTTTTCAATTTTGTATATTAGATATTTGCAAAAAACAAATTTATTGCATGGAGTTTTTACAATGAAACAGCAGTGTATTTGAAGAAACAAAATGTAACCCTTTGCATGTAATGCATAGACTCCTGAAAAACGAAATAAATTACAATCATTGCAGATGTTAATCATTAGAGTGTGCGGAATTTTTTACAATGAAATAGCAACATATTTCAAAATCAAAATGTAATTGTTTGCATGTAATGTATAGAAAATAGAGAATTAAATTGCATTGATTGTTAATCATTAGAAATGCATGGAATTCTTTATGGATAAGAAAATTCACCATTAGTCAACAATGTATTATCACAAAGTGTTGTGTAAACTCCCAATTAATAAGCTAACAATGTCACATATATTAGCAAAAAAACATTGTTTAAAATTATTGTACTCAATTTAATTTTGTCAAAAAACATTTCTTGTCATCAATTATATCAGTTTGCACAAATCAATATCACAAAACTTGCCCAAAAATTAGTTTGTCTAATTCAAATTCAGCAAAAACAGTTTGACACTAGATGGCATCCAATAGAATCATTCCACTTACCCATGCAAATAGTCATAGGTGTTACAAGAACTTCAGGGTACCCCAATGTAACCTCCTCTCCCATTACCTTACTACTTAAAAGTGATTGAATCAAATTGAGTAACTATTTTAGCTAGCATTGATTATGTATTAACATGAAAAAAACCGAATTTTTTTATAATCCAAACATTTAGAAAAAAACAGACATCTCTGACTACTTGATTAACTTCAATAATGCATCTATTACACTTGTTAATACAGTGCCAGTCAAAAGAGTTAGGAAACTCATCTTCATAATTTATTTCTGCAATGAAGAATACAATAGCTTTGATTTTTATCATTAAGCTCAAATTTGGCATTTTGAATTCTAATTTTCATGTAATTTTTTTACTGTGAGTACACATTTTTAACTTTTAATTACATAGCATGTATATTGATGGAGATAGTTGTTAGGGTGCCCCTTCACAAGGGCATAGGATAAAAACCATATTTTTCATTAAAAAATTAGATGATATTTGAATTCATAATGTCAAAATTGAGCTTAGTAATGAAAATCAAAGTTATTGTATTCTTCATTGCAGAAATAAATTGTGAAGATTAGTGTCCTAACTTTTTTGACCAGCACTGTAAGATTAAATATCTAGGAATTGATTCAAAGCTTAATTTCATATTGCAAATAAATATTATGATTAAAAAATGACTGTAGATATTGGAAACATATCCCATGTTTCCCAATAGTTACCCTTTCAAATTCATTAATAAAATGTCACCCCATGATGAGATATCATTTTTGACAGACTGTCTAAAGCAAAATGAAAGATCAAAAAACTATTCACGTGTTATATTTAGTAAAAATATTATGAGCCAATCCTTTATTAATACAGCAATTTATAATTGGAATACATTACCAAATGAAATGAAAATAATACATAACTTAAGAAAATTCAAGGAAGAGCTAAAATCATTCATAATCAAACAAAAGCTTGGGTCAGGTAGATCATGGATAGGATTTAATTTTTATAATATTGACTACACAATAAATTAAAGCTGGTAAACTATCCGGAGTCAGTAATTTTTCATTTCTATTATTATTCGTTTTTTATATGTACTTGATGTTATTAATGACGCTATTCCTTTGAAAAATTAGTTTTATATTGCAAAAGTTCAAATGAATATAGATTTTCTTATCATATATCAAGTTCTAGCGTGGTTGGGTCAAGAAAGTATGAGGTGGCTCTTCTCAAGAACATTAATCTAGTAAAATGAAGTGATATGCAATTTCGATTTTTCAAGAATTAATGAGGTTAAAGTTGATTATAGCTTTGGAATTTTCTAGCATTAACCTCAGATGTTACATGGTTGGCTGAAAAAATACATAGTAAGTTTTAAAGATGTATTGAACGTCATTTAAAACATACTGTTTTCAGGCGTGTTTTTTTCAAAATGTATTTTTTCAGATTTTGTTGTTTCCTCAAAGTTAATTTCAATGAAAAAAAAATTTTATTTATATATAATGTTAATTTGCTTTAACAAAGTATTTATATTTCCTCAACGGTGTGCTGCATTGAATTTCCAGGGCAGTGAAGGTGTGATTGCGTGCATTAGTTGCCGGTTGCTGATTGGCTAATATTCCCATCAGTTTTGTTGGCACTGTCTTCTGTTAATCGTGCTTATATTCTGCATAATGCCTGCGCCTAAGAACACTGGTCACAAAAGAGATGCGATTTGGTCTGAGTACGATCAACTTCCACAAAACAAGGCTCGATGTCGCCATTGTTCAACAGAGTTCTCAGGAATAGTATCTCAACTGAAGAAACACTATTTCGACAACCACAGATCAGCAGATGGTCCAGTCAGGACGCTGTCAACTGGAAAGCAGTCGACACTGAAACCAACTATTACAACAGTGGATGATGTCAGGGAATTCAACATCGCAGTTGCTAAATTTTTTTACACCTGCAACATTCCATTCAACAATGTGGAGTCAGATACATTTAGGGAGCTGGTATCAACTTCGCATCCAGGGTACAAACCCCCTTCCCGAAAACACATCTCGGGGTCCCTTCTTGACACTGTCCATTCATCACTGATAAACAAGGCAAAGGACAACCTTACTGGTACTCAGGTATGTTTGTCCCTCAATGAATGGTCAAACGTATCTAATGAACCTGTGGTTGTCATGACAATTCAAAGCGGCCAATGGGTGTATTTGGTAGACTCTGTGGACACATCTGGCAATCAACACACTGCTGAGTATATTGCAGAGTTAACTACAGAAGGCATCCGAAAAGCGGAATCGACTTTTAATGTGAAAGTAGTTGGCTTTATAACTGACAATGCTTCCAATATGATAAATTCCAGGCGTATTCTTGCACATGGATCTCATACAAAATGGTTGTGCTGCGCATCAACTGAACTTGTTGGCTAAGGATCTTAATGCGACAGCAATCATGAAGAAGTTATTTATGTTCGTATTACACTTTTCATAAAGTTTTTTTCCAGGTTGTTGCAGTCGTGAAACTCTTCAAATTGACGCACTTGCCCTCTGCTTGGCTTAGGGAATGTCCTAGCTCTATTAAACTGAAATTGCCGAGTATTTTCCTCTGGAACTCGAGTCTTAACACACTAGTCTGGAACAGAGATAATTGGATGCATATGAAAACTGTTATGCAGGCTCACTCAGTCTATTTTTCCACTTCGCATACCAAAGAAGTTCAAAAGAAGGTGAATGATCTTGCTTTATTCCAAAATGCTGAAGACGCAATTAAATGTTTGACACCTATTGCTGAAGCATGATCCAGAGTGATAAGATTGTAGTTGCTGACGGAGTTGGGCTTGGAAAAACTTCTGGCGACATACCGCGAAATGGGTGCATCTGGAAAGGAATGGCTCAAGAAAGCCGAATTGCGTTACAACAACTCAGTGAGTGACGCATGGCTGGTTGCATATGCTCTAAATCCCAAATATGCGGGTGAGCATCTCACTACATCAGAATGGAACAAGACATCTATCTGGGTAGAGCAGCACGAAAAGGCGGAATTCTCTGATTTCATTGACTATATGGGTGAAGCACGACATGAAATCAAGGAACTGTATCGGTCTGCACAATGCCGTATGGATCATTTCTACAGATCTCAAGTTCTGATGGGGGTACTCCCAGAAGATTTAAGTATTCTTGGACCGTGTCGGAAAACTGGCATTTTGTCTTCGGTGCTTAAATAAATGACTGATTTATTAAACATTCCATTAAACATTAGTTTTTCTAGAAAATTTCTGAAAAAACGTGTTTTAAACGTTTTAAGCGTATTTTTTCAATATAATACAAGTTTTTGCCAACCCTGGATGTATACATCAGAAATCCATACTCAAACCCTCAATAAACCTGATTTTTTTAAGTTTAATTATCATCTCTTCTTCGAACAATCGCTTAGAATAACTGCATAAATTGCTATGCGATAAGAGGCCTGACACCGAGAGGGAATCAGGATCGGTTGAATTTTGGACATGTCGTTCTGATTCTTTAATCCTTGATTCCTGCTGAAACCAATGTTTTCCAACATGTAATGTCTGAATTGTTTCATGATTTCAATTTTGTCATTGCATATATAGATAATTTAGAAAATGAACATCTAAGTCAGATAATCAAGTGCTTCACTGAATTAGTCAGATTTAAAATCACAATCATAATTTTCTACAAGGACAAGTTTTTCTTGTTAAGGAAAAAATTAGTAAGATTAACAATTGACCACTTATAAGAAGAAAAAATCTTCATTCAAAGGTTACTTTAGCAATATATTATATACTGATAGCAACTCTGAAAGCGTAAAAAATGTACAACAAAAATATTACAAAATAAAATATTGTGCTCTTGGGCTATGGCGTTTTAATTTCTGTTAGTTGAATAATCTGGATTATTAAATTTAAAACCCCTTAATTTAAATTCAAATATTTCTTTTCTAGAATTATAGAAATATCAGTTTACACTTTTTTAAATATCTTCAATGTTTTCAGTAGTTTTAATAGTCTAGGTAGACCATTCCAAAGTTTTATAGAGGTATTAATAAAGGAGTTTTTTAATTCTCTTTTTAAAAATTGGTTTCATATTTCGAGTGTGTGTGCTTAGGTGTGCCATTTCACCGAGATTAGAAAAATTTATCTTATTGTAGGGGTTAATATTGTTTACGATTCTATATAATTTTGGTAATGAAGAAGAAGAAGAAAAATCTATATTCAGAAATTGTTTTAACAATAAATAGAAATACTGATAACAAATTCTGAAAGCGTCAAGAAAGTAATACAAAACTAAACAAAAAAAGAAAACAACGAATATTTACAAATAAAAAGTGGTTAACTTGGGCTATGACGATTGCCAGTTTCTATTAATAGAGTAATCAGTATTATAAAATATATAACATCGCCATTTCAGTTTTTATATATTATAAGTGCAAAAATATTTTTTAATATCCATTTTAAAGTTTTTAATTCTACTTATTTGTTTAATATATTTTGGTAATTCATTCCACATATTTATAGCTGTGTTTAGAAGTGAATTTTTCATTATTCGCTTCTTATACCTAATAGGTTCAATTATGTGTGTTCTTTAATTTTGTTTATTGACAAATTTTGCAGCATGAGAGTCATTTTTGTAATATGGGAAAGTATTGTTAACTATTTTGAAGAACGTCGTTAAGACATTTATATGGATGTAACATTGCGGATGTAAAAATAATTTTGAAATTTTTCTATATTCATTATTCTTATTAAAGCTATGATTATTTACTGCTACTTTTATAGCCCAAATTAATTGCACTTGGAATTTCTTGAGAAATTTTTGGTTTATATCTGTGTAGAGTATATATTGTATAACGTAACATGTTACTTGCTCGGACAAATCATTTATGTAAATATTAAGTAATAAGGTACCCAAAATTGTACCCTAAGGAACCCCATTTTTAGTGCATTTCCAATCTGAAAAAGATTCATTAATTTTAACTCTTTGCATGCGATTGTATAAGTAACTGGAGATAAGACCTATGCTGTCATTAGAAAAACCTATAAATATAACTTTTTGTAGTAAGATACTGCGGTCTATGGAATCGAAAGCTTTCGAGAGGTCTATAAG
>CABFPE010000666.1:314727-332794 GCA_900660155.1 Hofstenia miamia | reverse complement strand
TATGTGGAATGAATTACCAAAATATATTAAACAAATAAGTAAATTAAAAAACTTTAAAATGAATATTAAAAAATATTTTTGCACTTATAATATAAAAAAACTGAAATGGCGAGGTTATAAATTTTATAATCCTGATTACTCTATTAATAGAAACTAGCAATCGATATAGCCCAAGTTAACCACTTTTTATTTGTAAATATTCATTGTTTTCTTTTCTTTGTTTAATTTTGAATTACTTTCTTGACGCTTTCAGAATTTGTTATCAGTATTTCTATTTATTGTTAAAACAATTTCTGAATATAGATTTTTCTTCTTCTTCTTCTTCTACTGAAAACAATGTGTTATATTTAATCACAAATTACTATTTATAAAAATAGTGTAAAAATCAGTTTGATGTGGTATTAAATTTACTCTGTTCCCAAATAAGCCATAGGAAAAAACGCTGGTAAATTCATAAAAATGCTGGATAGAAGGTGTGCGGTGCACACCTCGCACACAAAGAGAATGCGCCTCTGCTTATCTGTAAAATCTTTCTTTCTTTTGCATTAAGTCGTTTCTTCCTATTGAAATGAGAATTCTCTTAAAATTATTCGATTCGGGATAAAGCGGAATTACATCAGCTATGTCTTCTATGGTGGCTCCCGGATACAAATGAACACATGTAGACGTTCTTAGTAATCCTGGAGCTTTCAGATGACGGTACATTGATGATCCGATGGCGAGAAATTCAGCTTCTGCTCTCCAGTGTTTCTGGCATTGTATCTTCTTTTGTGTTTGAGACTGCGCATAATTAATTTCTGGAGTTACTTGAGTAGTTCTGTTGATGGATTCAGAAGGAGTTTCTTTGATGGCTGCTAGCATGTTGAACAGGATAATTAGTTCATCTCTGCCGAGATTCTTGAGAGAAGCTAATAATTTAGTTTTGCTTAACTCCTCTTCAGGTAANTAATAAATCTGTTATTTTTTTAATTAACTTGATGGTACCAGCCATTTTTTGAATTAAAGAATTTATATGATCTTTGAATAAATATTTTATTCTTTGTTGCTCCATTATTTCTTTGTTGTTAAGATAAAATTTTGTCTTTGTTTCGCCTTTTGTTAATTTATTCATCTGCATAAAATCAGTTTTTTCAATATTTAGAGACATCATGTTTTTGTTATAGTAGTCATGTATGAGATATAAATTGGATTGTACTTCATCGATGTTTGTTGTATAGATTAATGTATCATCTGCATATAACATACATTTTATATTTATGTGATTTGAAATATCATTTATATAGATATTAAGCAACAAAGGACCCAAAACAGAATCTTGCGGAACACCTTTTTCAATTTTCAAAAGATTTGATGATTCATTTTTAAATTGCACAAATTGATATCTATTATTTAAGTAATCATCAATAAGTGAAGAAGTAAGGTCGGAGTTGTGTGTATCGTTCAATTTTTTAATCAATATTCTATGATCTATAGAATTGAATGCTTTTTTGCAAGGCCTAAAGAAAGAATATATATATATACTTTCCTTTCTATCTGTGAGTTGTCTCCAATCTTCTACTGTATCCAAAAGAGCATTCATAGTAAGGGGTGTATCGTAACTTCGACGCGGTTTTCGATTAACGTTAAATGATTCAAACCGACATATTTTTCGACTCATTTTTAATGAAAAGAAAGCATATTGATACAAAAATTATATATTCATGGTATATGTGCATCTAAAAGCAATTAACATAGATATCGAATCATTCATTATCACTCATTAAAATCGTCATTCAATTCCAACAGCATCATTTCAAATTCATCATCATCACTAATGAAACAAACAGGACAAAGACATTTCTTCTCAGAATTTTAGCTGCACCATGATGGATAAATTTTTGCACCTTGATTCTTTGAAATCTCGTGAAGTCGGGTGGGAATTTCATGGATTAACCAGATGCAAAAGTCTTTGGAAACGGAATCCCAGGCAGCTTCAAGTTCCTTGTCCCACATCTTTCTTATTGCGCCTTCTGAGACGATCCAGCCATCAACCTCCAGAAGGTTTTTATTGATAACATTGGCTGAGTGATGCACAAGAACATGAACAACCGTACGTTCTGTTGTTGTCTTTATTTCACGGGGAGCAGTTGGGGATGGAAACGGTATTCCTTTAATTGTCAATAATGATCAGTTTTTGTCGTAATCGAAAATTTGGAATCGTTCAATGGGTAATGTTATTTCAATCTATCGGACTTTACATCAATGATTGAAATTTAAATCTCACTTACCCAAGATATCGAATAATAAAAAATTACATTCTAAAACCGACATTTGTAAAAAAAATGAATGCAGTGATTAATGCGTTAAAAGAATACAAAATGGATCATTAATAATGCTAAAGACTGTGTGAGACAATTTTTCAGAACTTATAGAAAATATATTGATAGCAGTAGTTCGATATATGAATCTAAACTGTAACTTATCGGAGATCAAAAACCGCGTCGAAGTTATGGTATACCCTTTAGAAGAATGTTTTCTAAATCCAAATGGATTCTGATTAAACAAATTGTATTTTTTTAAATAACAGCTAATCTGATTGTGTAAAATTTTTAATTATGCTCCCTTTAAGGCTGCAGAAGATGCTGAACGAACAAAGATAAGTAAATACGGACAACTAATTAATGCTGGCTACGACTTTAAACCTATAGCCTTTGAAGTTCAAGGCAATTGTGAATCTGAATCTTTTGAATTTCTCAAAACACTTCCAGCTTGTGCGTGCACCAAGCAAACATATTCTCAGGAATTCCTTATGCAAAAAATCAGTGTTGCAATTCAAATGGCCAGTGTATTTAGCACAGTTGGTTCAAAAAACAGTTGGACGAAGTCTTCTGCTTGTAGGCGCATCTCCTCTACTCTCTTCATAGCTTCTTCTACATGACGTTCAATAAATCTGTTGATTTTTATGCTGAAGATCTGTATTTTAGGAAGTTTTACTTCAATATGTCGCAAATTTAAATACACGTACCTTTTAATACATATTTACATTTTTTATATAAATCATTGTAATGTTAATTTAATTTAGGTTCTTATTGTAAGGTTAATTTTATAGGTATCTAATTTTATATTTTTTTAAAAAAATGTAAATGTGATTTTTTTAAATAGTGTATTATATTTTGTAATGTTGATTTTGTAAACTTGAAATTTAAAAACTCATGTATTTATAGAATAGCTTTAAATTTAGCACAGATTAGGTATTGAGGATTTATGAAGTTTTTACTCAGTGTTAATAACAGAATATTTGTTCGTTGCAAGCTTCATTTACTATTTCAACTGTGTATTAATTTTCATTCACATCCGTATAAAGCTCATTGCCATAATAAAAATGGCTTAAGACTATAGCATGTATCAATTGAATTTCAGCTTTTATAGGTAGCTGCTGAGATATATTCCTGAGTGCTTTAATTGAAATAGCCATTTTTCAATGATATTTATTTGTTTTTGAACAGTAATAAAATCAAATGTAATTCCCAAGTATTTAAAATTGTCCACTTGATCTATTTGGGTGTAATTACTTAAGTCATTAACATACGATAAAAAGCAAGGGTCCTAAAATTGTTCTCTGTGGAACACCTTTTGATTTCAATCCAAAGTGAATAAGTTTTATTGAGTTTAACTCGTTTTCGATTACTTAAAAAATTAGAGAAGAGCCAAGTCTTGAGTAGAAAATTGTTAAGTTTTGCTAGTAAAATATCATAGTCAATAGAATCAAACGCATTAGAAAGATCTAGACATGCAATTGCTGTATATTCGATATTATGAAAACATTTTCTCCATTTTTCATAGCACATAAAGCACCGTTCGTAGAAATACCTTTGCGAAAACCATATTAAGTGTTAGAGTAAAGATTATATTTATTTAGGTGCTCATTAATTTGGTTGGCTAATAAACGCTCAAAAATCTTCCTATAACTGTTTATGACTTAGAGAAGTTTTTAGGACTTACTGATTATTACAGTCGTTTTATTGATAAGCAGCAAGATTTAACAGCAAGTAAAAAATGCTTAAAATAAATGGATGTGATTACACCGACAGAGGACGTCATGAATTCTCTAAAATGTCTCCACAAATGAATGAGTTCTATTCAGGCTCTTGCCATTCCAAATGAAAACTACGATTTGACTTCTACACTGATGCATCCAATGATGCTGGTCGCGCTGTTCCTGAACAAAAAAGGAAAACCCATAGAATTTACAGTACGTATCCTTAACTCAGCTGAATGGCCTTACTGTTCTTTATGACAAAGACTATTACGTGTGATTTTTTATTTAAAAAAATTTAAGCACTATCTTATTGAGAAAGAATTCACATCTGATGCCGATCATAAGCCATTATTGTGATTAAAAGATCACCACACCAAAATATTTGAATCATTAATTACCTCAAAGACAGTGATTCGCTCTCTTCGCACCACACTTAAAATTGTCACCGAACCAACAGTCAACAATGATGAAAAATTACGAACGTGCTTGTTTTTTTCAGTCATTAAGTTAAAGATAACATTATTTACTGCGATCAGTCTAGTGAAAGATTTATAAGCATTGGCAGTGATAGGAATAGTTTCATGCATACTAAACTACTTACACCTTTTAACTTGGCTAAGCAACCAAATTTTCTCGCATTTTAACACAAATTTTCAATACAACTGGGAACACGTTTGTCCATACATAGATGTGTTTATATACAAAGATTTCCAAAATGCTTTATAGATTTAGAGAAAACATTTGACAACGTGAACAAAACCGAGTGCTGCTATATGGTCACGCTAAGATACAAAGGGTTAATGGCTTATGGAATGTAGTCAATTTAAAACAGAAATATGTAGAATCAATCATCCTTAATTGTTATATACATAGCCATTTTCATATTGGCTTGGACAAAGAAAAAAAATAAGAAAACAGTGTAAGAAACTTCCGAATCATTTGGCCAGTGCAAGGAGAAAACAGTGAATTAATAGACATTTAATGTAAAATCTTAACAAGTTGAACAATATTATAACTAATAAATTGGTATAATCACATTTAAACATTTTTAGTAAAGGAAAGCATTTCCTTGTGATTATGAATAAATCAGGCAAATTTCTTAATGAGAGCATCGGATGTAATTGATTTGGGTCTTTCAATCGGAAGACCGAGAGCTCGGTCCCAGACTAATGATGACATAACACCAAGAGCCCGTGAAACTCCAAACAACACAGTGTAATATTGCATTTCTTTGAGACCATAATGCTAAACAAGATCTAATAAGTGACATTTAAATGATTTTAAACAGAATAACTTGCTATAACTGACTAGAATGCATTTCTAATTAGGGAACATTAAAATTGATCTTTAACACAGTTGGTTTTATAATAGATGGCAGTTTAAGTATGTAATTTAGAATTTGTAAATTCATGCTTTTAAAAAAGTTAATCCGCCTAAATTTTTGTAATTTGAACTAATTGAATAAAGGTGTTCAATTATTATTAAGATTGTTTTCATCTTAAAAGCAGAATAATAAAACTATTGACCGAAGGGACCATGGAATATTAAATCACTACGTATGCACTATTTAATTGATACAGAAACATATATAAAAACTAATGCAATGAAAATCGTTTAGCTAAATTATAAATCAGTGTGCAGAACAAAATAAACAACAAATAATTTAAGTATTTTGTAAACAGACAAATGACATTTAGATGAAATAATGACACAGTTTAATGCACATTTACTTAAAGACAAACCTGCAAAAGAACGCCTGAATGAGCATCAACATTAGGATATGGATTTTTGGTTTTTCCTTGCTCAGTAAGAATTCCTGGCGCTAGCTTGTAAATTTGTCTAACCAACTTATACATTTCATCATTTGGAAGATTCTTCTCGGCAAACTCATGTTGAATTGTGAATCGCGGGTCTGTTTTGCGAAGAACAGCGTGACCATAACCAGGCACAACCTAATTAAAAGGCAATCGACACAGGCGATTCTATATAATTTCTATATAATAAGCTTATAAAATTTAGCAAATTTGTTTGTCTTGCAGCACAGGAGACAGAATTATTTCATGTGCTTGTGCTATTCCATGTTACAATATATATAAATGTTGCTATTCTTCGCTTTACCAAAAAGGTAGCAATAAAGAACAACCAATACCTTGTTAAACGTAGAAAAATCAAGTGGTTACAATATTTACGAAACATTCTCTAAAAACGAGCAAGTTTGAACAATCCTAGATTTTTGTTTCGTTAATCACTGCAATAAATCCCATTTTTATTAAGTAAACAATGACAAATGAAATGCTGGATGTTATATTATTTAGTTCATTTAAAAATTGATTACTTCACTTTCAATTACAGCAAGTGCTCAAATATTTTCATTAATCATCCTTTCTATTCTCATATACAAAAATCCGAATTAAGAACACTGGAGTTCAAAATTTTAATTAAGTGACTTCTTCGTTTTTGTTAGTTGCTCCATGCGCTCAAAAAGGTATACTGATGAATTTCTGAAAAATTATCAAATTCTAGGTAGCGCGAATGCAATGATTATTGGCATTTAGTGTCATTGATATACATGGATCACCGCTTTAGAAATACATATTTAAAATGTGCTATATCAGGTTATGCGTACTCATTAGAGAAATGTTGCGCGTAAATAAATTCAATTCCTTTAAGGAGCACATGTTAGCAGAGCTGCAACCGTGGCGTGCTTTTGTGCGTGCCATGGCTAACATTTTGCTTTACTTAGCCGTGCAGTACTGTGCCGTGACGCAAATCTATGGAATATAAAAGAGTCTGAAACTCAATTATTTTTTGTTATGCCATATAATTCCTGTTTGACTTTTTGCAGAATTTCAAATCATTGCTTCCAGATGAATTGGAATTATTTTTTTGCAATTTTTGTCGAACTGTCGTGAGGCATATTTAGTACAAAACGAATAATTTACTACATGTAATTTAAAGTTTCTAAGCTTATAGTTTATCTTCTAATTATTGCATTATTTTTCTATGCAGTAAGCGTTTTCTAATATATTAGTTACCTTTATTTAAATGTACATACTGTTAGAATATCATACATTTAATTAGAATAATTAAACCTTATATCAAAACTTTTTCAAAAATAACCTTTTTAGTTCTTCACGTGAACAACATCGAAATTGTTTGATCTGCGATTCTGGCTAATATATTTTCTATATATAATCATTTTTTGCTGATTTATAAGACATAATGCACTAGCTTTAATCGTTTTATATACTAGAGAATTGTATAAGTTTGAAATTTTAAAAATTCTAAAAACCGCGTTTGTCACCACGTATAGAAACATGCTGTGCCTAATAATAGTTTTAAAAAGCCGTGCGTGTCGGGCCGTGCTTCAAAAAAACTAGGCACGGTTGAAGCTCTGTCTGCTAGATATGTGCGCGTGATTGCAAAACTGTATAATACAATAGCTATGATAAAATATTGCTACTATAGATTTTGCGCACAATTGCATGTAGGGGAAATTTTTTGCCTAGCCCAAAATGATTCAATGAGCAAAAATGTAAGAATCAGCATCTTAAAATGTATATTTATATCATATACAAATAATGTTTCAAAACTAAAAATGCAGGATTTAAAATTGACAGAATGGGCTAAATATATAAATAAGCAATTCCATTGCAAATTGCAATATATGCTTTAAGCTTAAGCATAATATATTAAATTCTATAAAATTTCAAAACTTAGTACAGCTAATAAAAGCAGTAATTATAGGCAACGCGGCCAATTTCTAACTTTACACGTTTCTACAATAACGGCATTATACTTGAGTTTATAAAGCACGCAACTGCAAGACATGTGTACAATATTAACAAAATTAGAGTAGACACTTGCCAACATTGATAAAACGATAAAATTCGTTTTAAATAACTATGAAAGTAATAAAATATTTAGTGAATTTGATAAAAATTAAGCCGATACCTGACCAGCTTTAAGTGTCGACCAAATATATTCAGTAACTACTTCATCAGTGGGATTGGATCCGACAGCAGCCGCAACCTTTGTCAGCCAAGTATATGCTTCCTAGCAGAAAATAAAAGTGAATTTCAAGTAAATAGATACCTGATTAGCAAGCCCATGAAGGGGTCCAGCTAAGCCACACATCCCAGCTCCGAATGCAAGATAAGGATCAGAGAGAGCACTGGCAACTAAATGGGTGGAGTGTGCAGAAACGTTTCCTCCTTCATGATCACTAAAAGAAGTTATATCAATATAAGCAACAAATCTAAATATATAAATGCAAAAATACCATATTGTAAAAAATGCGCCCCAATAGACATAAATTTACTTATTTATATTCTATTCAACCAATCCAATCATGATTAAATAATTATTGAATGATGCAATAAAACAATTAAGCGGATGCTACACAATGTGCTTTTACCCTAGAGCACAAAACAAGTTAAATGCACTACGTATAGCATCTGTTTCCGCGGAAGATAATTGCCGCTCGGTGACAAACTATGACATAAAACAATGTTCCATTTCAAAGGGGTAAATGACACAAAGTCCTCCGAGTAACAGTGTGCACAGAGCATTTTGATTTATTCCTCACTGCTTAGTTGTAGAAATAAGTTGGTTTCACGATTAATTTAACGTTGTAATTAGCCACGTTGAAATGCATCCAAACTATCAGACACTAAAGATGTCAAATATTGAGACAAAATGTTTAAAAATAGCTTACTTTACATAACAAGCGGGTTATAGAATGCTTCATAAATATATTATTTCAAAATATTGATAGTTAAAAAAACCTTAGAAAATGATATAGCCCCAAATAGATATTAATTAGACACTACTTTGTCACAGAACTTTAGTAATATTTCAACATATAACTCGTTTTCTACAATTTTTAGTAAATTATTTATTTTGCTAATGCAAATCTTTACAAATGAAAAATATGTGCACCTACAATAACTACAATATGGGTGTTTTCGAAATCCCGATTTTTTTCAAAATATGAAACAAACTAATTCATATTTATCACAAAATTCATTACTGTGTTTTGAATATCTGATATTATATTTCTACTGGCCAGTGGAAAAAATAGAGTAAATAATTCGATCAAATTAGTACATACGTAAAAATGATTATCCTTAAATCATATATGCATTTTGCTCAATGTTTGATAAAATTACTATTGTTCGTCTAATTGATTGCGCATTATTTTCGAGTGAAATTGGTGGAATTGTGTTAAATTACTATTTCGAAATATTTATTTACATTTTGAATAATATGAAGCCAACTATCTACGCGCAATTGTTACAATTTGAGAATAGTGAAAAATAAGTACAATTATTGCAGCAATTTTTCACTTTTTGTCCTTCAAAAGTTTACATATTTTCAAATTATTACCCAAAAATAATAATGCACTCAATTGTTTAATATCCTGTTTGACAAGACCTTCAGTAGCCAAGACTTTAATATGAAATATTTTATACCAAGTTTTAAGTAATTTTCCCAATAGCGTCAGTATAATTGATTTTTAGTACTACATTAAATGGGTGTATATATGTATGGAAAGATCAGGGTTGTTAAGTTGTTTTATTCATGAATAAAACACGATGAAAAAAACATGAATAAAACAAATTGAAATAAACATTGTTTTTTTCGGCAAGATCTCAAGACCACTGTTATGTTATCTGTTACATGTTTATCATTTTTTACTATTTACCATATGTTCAGTACTTCTTTCTTTCAGATTGATTATGCCTCGTGTAAAAGACGAAATCTGGAAGAAATTTAATGAAGTGACCCTTCATAACGGCACCATCAGGGCTGAGCGTTGACAATGCAAGGCTAGCATTGTAGGACTTGTAGGACGAATGAAATTGCATTATGAGGAATGCACGCGAAAGCGATCTTCAGAGAACACACCTTGAGGATCAGGAGGAAGGAAATCAAAACAAGCAAGCCTTCCTTTTCTTTCTGGTGGGAACAAGCAGCGCGACATAAATTTCCAAATTACCAGGTAGGTGTTGTGTGTTTATATAGCAGTAATAACACTGTCTTAATTACTGAATCGGATTTTTGGTAGTCTTACTTTATTAAAGTTATTTTACTGGCAAAGATTTTTTGTTGAAGTTTAAATTTAAAAACTCGTTTAAATTGAAAAATGCACATAAAAACAATTTAAAAAAAGAGCACATAAAGAATACTTAAAATGTTTAGGAGTATTATTGCGACCGGAAGTGCATTTCGTAGCGTCGAAAATAAACAATTCAAGGCACTGGTACAACTGCTGTGCCCTGGAACTGCTACACGTCAGACAGTTTCGGGTTCACTAATGGACGACGTTTTTACCGAGGGACACAACTGGAACGCCAGCCACATCCGAGAATTTGGTTAAACTCGCGTGAAAATAACTTCCATGGTTTGTGCAGCAAATATGGTACGCACGAGGAACATGTTACAGGATGATATTAAAGTGCATGTATTTGGATGCGGTGCTCATTTTTGCTAACTTGTTAGCCAAGGATATCTGCAATTTGAATGACACAAAAACAATCCTTACTACTCATTCAGGGCTTGCAAAATTACGTGAGAAGGAAATGAACAAACCAGAAATACCTGTTGAAACTAGATGGAACTCGCAGCAAAATATGTTGAACTACTTTGTTAAACACTGGACGGAAATCGCGTGTATCATGTCTGATTTTCTTCCGAGAAACGATAAATTGTACCGATATCTTGAAGATATACATTGAAACGACACAATATTTGCATAATATTTGCTTGAAGCTTTAACACCAATATCAGAAGCTTTGGATATAATACAAGCGGACAATACAGTGATTCTGTAAAAAGCTGGAAAACGTTGATTGAGAAATCTCTTGGTGAATACAAAGAATTCTTGGTTAAACGGATGAATGATGCCATGTCTCCATCAGTGTTGGCAGCGAACATTTTGGATCACCGATATCAGGGTCGTGATTTGACAACTCTAGAAATATAAACAGAAATTGATTATATCAAGGATACTTGTCCTGCGGTAGCACCACATGTTATTACGTATGTGGCTCAAGAGGGAGAATTCACTAAATCTATGTTTGATACAGAATATGCTACAGTTTCTGCGGTTGCCTGGTGGAAAACTGGTGAGCGATTGGGACTTCCCGAGGTGTTGGTAAATGTTGCTATTCCTTTAGTCGGAGCCTTTGCAAGTTCAGCGGGACTGGAGAGACAGTTTTCGACCCTCGGTTTCATGTATGGAAGTCTTCGCGCGCAGTTGGGCACGGAAAAGGCTGGCCAACTTGCATTTTTATACCGAGAACTAAATAAGTAACCCACATGCTTTATATTCATTTGTTTTACTGTTGTACAACAATGAAATATTTTGTAGTAAACAAAAAAGGTTTTTGCATTTGGACGAAAACAAAAAAACAATAAAATACAAAAAACTGTATATTTCTGAAAAAACATGTTTAAAACACTTTTCGCGAAAAAAACTGTATAATTAACAACCCAGGGCAAGATAAATAAACGCGACTGCATTGTTTGATTCACGCTATAGTTTGTTAAATACAATATCTCATTGTGAATGCAAAAGTAATTAGTATCCATATTTTAGTAGAAACGTAGCTGTTTTTGTTTAATCCATGTTGTAAAATGATATCTTTTGTTTACATATTCCTTATCTACCCCGGCACGAGATAATTACTCTTGGAGCACTTGCCGGGTATGATCCATTGTGTATAGCACGTCGCACATTGCCGTTAAGGTAACCTTAACTTAAGTGCGACGGTATTTTTTAAGATTAAAACCGAGGTGTACGTTCTCGTTAAGTTAAGTTTTACCTTAACGGAAGTGTGCGACGAACTAGAGGGGGTCACACACTGCCGTTAAGTTAAGGTTTGTAAACAATCTCATAATTGCAAAACTCACAAACCATGGATCTCTGTGGTATGCAACAGNTCACTAATGGACGACGTTTTTACCGAGGGACACAACTGGAACGCCAGCCACATCCGAGAATTTGGTTAAACTCGCGTGAAAATAACTTCCATGGTTTGTGCAGCAAATATGGTACGCACGAGGAACATGTTACAGGATGATATTAAAGTGCATGTATTTGGATGCGGTGCTCATTTTTGCTAACTTGTTAGCCAAGGATATCTGCAATTTGAATGACACAAAAACAATCCTTACTACTCATTCAGGGCTTGCAAAATTACGTGAGAAGGAAATGAACAAACCAGAAATACCTGTTGAAACTAGATGGAACTCGCAGCAAAATATGTTGAACTACTTTGTTAAACACTGGACGGAAATCGCGTGTATCATGTCTGATTTTCTTCCGAGAAACGATAAATTGTACCGATATCTTGAAGATATACATTGAAACGACACAATATTTGCATAATATTTGCTTGAAGCTTTAACACCAATATCAGAAGCTTTGGATATAATACAAGCGGACAATACAGTGATTCTGTAAAAAGCTGGAAAACGTTGATTGAGAAATCTCTTGGTGAATACAAAGAATTCTTGGTTAAACGGATGAATGATGCCATGTCTCCATCAGTGTTGGCAGCGAACATTTTGGATCACCGATATCAGGGTCGTGATTTGACAACTCTAGAAATATAAACAGAAATTGATTATATCAAGGATACTTGTCCTGCGGTAGCACCACATGTTATTACGTATGTGGCTCAAGAGGGAGAATTCACTAAATCTATGTTTGATACAGAATATGCTACAGTTTCTGCGGTTGCCTGGTGGAAAACTGGTGAGCGATTGGGACTTCCCGAGGTGTTGGTAAATGTTGCTATTCCTTTAGTCGGAGCCTTTGCAAGTTCAGCGGGACTGGAGAGACAGTTTTCGACCCTCGGTTTCATGTATGGAAGTCTTCGCGCGCAGTTGGGCACGGAAAAGGCTGGCCAACTTGCATTTTTATACCGAGAACTAAATAAGTAACCCACATGCTTTATATTCATTTGTTTTACTGTTGTACAACAATGAAATATTTTGTAGTAAACAAAAAAGGTTTTTGCATTTGGACGAAAACAAAAAAACAATAAAATACAAAAAACTGTATATTTCTGAAAAAACATGTTTAAAACACTTTTCGCGAAAAAAACTGTATAATTAACAACCCAGGGCAAGATAAATAAACGCGACTGCATTGTTTGATTCACGCTATAGTTTGTTAAATACAATATCTCATTGTGAATGCAAAAGTAATTAGTATCCATATTTTAGTAGAAACGTAGCTGTTTTTGTTTAATCCATGTTGTAAAATGATATCTTTTGTTTACATATTCCTTATCTACCCCGGCACGAGATAATTACTCTTGGAGCACTTGCCGGGTATGATCCATTGTGTATAGCACGTCGCACATTGCCGTTAAGGTAACCTTAACTTAAGTGCGACGGTATTTTTTAAGATTAAAACCGAGGTGTACGTTCTCGTTAAGTTAAGTTTTACCTTAACGGAAGTGTGCGACGAACTAGAGGGGGTCACACACTGCCGTTAAGTTAAGGTTTGTAAACAATCTCATAATTGCAAAACTCACAAACCATGGATCTCTGTGGTATGCAACAGAAATCTATGCACAAATGCCTCAATTTGATAGACATTTGCTGCTGGTTTTGTTGATAAAGAGTAATTATTTAATAAGTTTATTTGAAAATGTACATTAGATCATTAAGCATAGGCGCCGCGAGCGGGGGCTGCTGCCCCACCCCCTTTCATGCTGAGTTGATTGAATTGATTAGTTTTATCAAACCGAAATTCCGAATTTTTTAGTAATATTTGATTTAAATAAATTAAAATTGTATTTTATTATTGCGCGAAATGTATTGAAACATATTTTTACTGCATGAAATAGATTTATACATTTTTCAACTAATATATATATATATATATATATATATAATAGATATATATATCTATTACATATATATATATACATATATAGATGTATACATAAAACACGCAAGTCATTTTTGGTTAATAAAAATTTTTTCTAGATCATTATAAAAAATCTTTAATTCCTTAAATACCAGGTTATATCTTTGATTAATATCTGGAAAATAATATTGAAACTTACTTCCATTTGCAATGCAGTATATCAGATATAAAGTGTTCCTATAACTGATGTAAATATTGATTTCAAAATAGTTGAGTGGTAGAAAATAACAAAACATAGGCTTATATTCTTATATTTTGACAAATGGGATGGGAAATTAAAGTAGATTCTAGCACATTACTTCGGACAATCAAATGCTTGGTAAATAAGATCTCATCTCCTTGTTCTCTTTCAATTAAATGACAATTTCCTTAAAAAAATTTGATTTGAAATAAAATATGCTTTCAATAAGAACAGATTTCTAAAATATTACACCTCACACGTGCAAAAATCTTTTTGTTCCTCTTTTAAGTTTCTCACGGAGCCCTTCTCAGTAGGTACATATAAAACTTTCATATCAAAGTATCTTTGAAAGTTAAATATAAGCATTTAGATCAAGAGAACTATGTAAAATTAAAACTCGACTGTAATATTGGTTTTCTTATGTAAAATATGAATCAAATCATAGTGCAAATTAAGTTACATTTTTACATATTTGAATAATATAGACTAAAATTGGTGGGCATATTCGAAAACATTGTTATGCAAATAATTTAGAAGTGGTAAAAAACTTTCAAGGAAAATATAATCTCTTAAAATGATTGAACTTTCTCAAATTGAAATTTGAATCTCTGTATGTAGTAAGAATTGGAATCGACGGACGGTAAATTGAAAGTGGGAATGTATTGCCGGCAATAGCTAATAACTGCCAGCCGGTTTTTACCGGTAAATTGTAATTGCATTTGGCGAATTTAGAAAATCGTAAATTGTGATAAAACAACATTTTCATCAAATTTATTAAATCCAATAAAATATAAAAATATTGATTCTTGATTTAACATTTTTGTTTTTAACTATATTTTTTGAAAAATATTTATTTTGATTTAATCCACATAGTTTAAAGGGTTTGGGTTAGATTTTACCCGAATGTTCAGTAATTTTCAATATTTTATTGTTTAACTTTTTGGACCTACCCTAGCTTGTATAGTGTCCACATTTCCATCGCTAGTGAACTTTGATTAATATGGTTCATTTGGATGCTGATTAACAAATATATTTTATAAATCATAAAATTTCAATTTCGAATATGACATTTTCAAATGGTTTAACATGCAATAAGCACAAGAGTGAAAAACTGAAGCTATGATATTGTATTACTTAATAATTAAGAATGAACTCCTAAATTATGTATGATAAATATTTAGGCGTCGATGAATTACGCCTAATATAAGTATTTATACTAAATTTTTTAACATTTCGTATGCAATTTAACCCAAATCATTTCGTTCATAACAGAGGGTTCGGAATAATGTGCACCATTTATGTATTCATGTAAATTATTTTTGCCGTTCTACATATACGATATACATAATAAATTTGTTAAAAATTTATATTGATCAAAATTTGTACTACACGAAATAAAGTCATACTGTTTAAACAGCTAATATTATTTAAGGCGAGCGTATATTCTAAAAAATTTACGTTTTAAAACAATGTTTGCACTTGCAGTGTGATGAAACCTCGTTCTTTTTAGCAATGAAATCATTGGTTTCTTCTAAACGCGGGCCTATGTTATTGACGCCACTCAATTATAGGAAATCGTCATCTGATTGGCATGTTAATTTCCACTATTTGTTTATGCCAATTTATTAATGCGTATACAAATTCAATTTAAATATTATCAAAATCATTCATCAAGAACCTTAACTTAACGAAGCCTTCGCACACTGCCGTTAAGGTAAATTTAACTTAACTCTCGAAAAACGTTAAGGTTCGCGTTGCGGTTAGCCTTAACTTAAGAAATTCCGCCGCACACTGCCGTTAAGGCTTAAGTTAAGGTTACTTTAAGGTCAATATGCAACGGGATTAGCTGAACCTTAACTTAGCAATTAACTTAACGGCAGTGTGCGACGGGGGTATCACACCAAAGAACATTTAAATTAGTTCATTTGCCCCGGGACAAAGCCAATCGCGTAACATCGGCTTTATTTACTGACACACGCTCAGTTCCATGAAATAGAATTTACAAACATTTCAACTACTTACACATGAATAGTGAGATACAATCTTAGCAGTTCACTAAATTCAAAAGTGTCATAGCCCAACATAGCAGAGAAATTTTCAGCCCAATCTTTATTGACATCTAATGCACCCACACTAGAACCTTCTCTATAAAGATTACGATAGATGATTGAAGCAATTATTGGCAATTTCGCAATGAGATCCATAGCATCTTCATAAGTATACTAATGTAAAATATATGATTACCATTAGATTGAAATTAGAAATGAAAAATACATATATCTATCAACAGTTTAAAATAATACCTCCCAAAACAGAGTCTTTTTAATTCCCTTTGCATACGCACTTTTAAATTTTGATTCAGTGTTTAATGCAATAACGGCGGCTGCAAATTGGCTCATTGGATGTAAAGTACTGGGAAAGCTATTCAGCATATTACTAACATGTGATGGTATATCAGCACGCTCATTCCATTCTTTAGTTAGCCAAGAAACCTAAAAAATATCGCATATCGGATATTAAGAAATGTTTTTACCTGGTGTTCGTTAGGAAGAGAACCTGTGATCATTAGCCAAAATATTCCTTCGGGCAATGGAGCGGAACCATTTGCAGCCTTAGGAAGAAGTTTTTGGCATTCTGGTAGACTGTATCCGCGAAAGCGAATACCTTCTTCAGGATCTAATAAAGACGTTTCTGTTACCAACCCAGTGATGCCCCTCATTCCGCCATATATCTAAAGGAATAATGATAATTTTCCAAAAAAATGAATAATGACCCTCTTAACAACATCGATTTTAAACGTTTCAAACACATGTTAACCCATTTGAACAATAAGAACTGGAACTGCTGGTAAATTACAAAAGTCCATATTATGTAAAACTTAAATGAATATAATTCTGTAAACTAATTAGTTTACAACAAAGGCATTGTCTTTTAACTTACAAAAATTAAAATATTAACATTTATGAATATTGTATATATTACTAATCAATATTTTCTAGGGTAATTACATAAGGAATAACCATTTCATGAAAATATAGAACAAAAATTACTTGATCAATGGTATATTCTCCGAATTTTTTATTTCCATGTTCTTTACGAAATGCGCCTATCGTCTTTTGCTCATTAACAATTTTGTTAGATAGAACATCTTTCAAATTCTAAATTTGAATTAACTAATGAAATAATATGAAAAAACTAACAATTGGTTGAGTAGCGAAGCATTTAGAAAAAGTCTTTGAAAGTCTAGAATAGGCAATGTTGAAAGACACTCTTCTTACGCTCATAACTACCTCTAAAAATATACCACTATTAAAGGGTATGCATGTACGAACATTAAATTATAGGAAAACCCAAACTAAAAGTGCGTTCAGACGAGAACCTTTTGATGTATATCATTTGATATACTTCAAAAAGATGCTCGTCTAAACGCACATCGTTCAAATTGATGACAAACAGCTTGCATCTTTTTGAGGTAGTTCAAAAGATGCGCGTCTGAACGCACATTATTCATTTGAACGATCAGTAATCAGCGACTTTGTTTTGGTGACAGATTGTCTCAAGTAGCCGTGAGTCTTAAAATACGAGGATTTTGAAGCTCAATAATTTTAACTTCAAAATGAACCCTGACGATATTGAATTCTTAATGTTCCAATTTTTTTGACAAAAAGAAGTTATTCCTTGCAATGAAATAATATTGATTTTTCACAAATTATGCTACTGAATTGTCAATATATTTTACATGCATGTAGAACTAATTAAACTTATAAAACAGATTTCAAGCATGTATTGAAATTTAATTATATTGTTCAATTGCGTGATTACAAGGTCGGTTTGGTTCACATAAAATACCGCGATATCGGTTTGAGTAAGGAAATTTTATAGTATATTTTGCATATATATATATATATATATATATATA
>CABFPE010000666.1:302732-314252 GCA_900660155.1 Hofstenia miamia | reverse complement strand
AATATATATATATATATATATATATATATATAATGTTCCTACGACCCCTAACTTGCTCACTTTAATGGAAGACTTCTATTTCTTATCTTATCGTAATGTTCCTGGCTGCATTCTTGATATTTCTAAAGCTCCCTCATATAATTCTTGATAAATTTAGTTTATTTGGCTTTGATGCTGATTTCACCGAATTATTCCAGTTTTACTTGTTCAATCGTCGTCAGTGTGTCAAAATCAACTCGTCTATTTCGTTTCCTACCCTTTTCTCTAGTGATACTTCTCATCCTGTTTACTGTATGTCGATAGTACTACAATTTTCAATGTTGGTAGTTCTTTTGCCTCCAATAACACCTCTGATCTTGAGCTTTTGTCTACTTGGTCTTCCGTTAACCATCTTGAGTTTAGCCCAACCAAGACATGGGTTATTTCCTTTCTGCCCTCTCCCCGAGAACTTTTATCCACATCCTGCCCATCTAGATGTTCAACTTGCTGCAAATATAAATTGGTCTGGCCATGTGTCCTTGCGCCTCTGCAAAGCTAATTCCTTACTCTTTGCTCTCTTTCGCAATGCTCCCTTTAATTAGTTTTTATTACAAATAAAGCACATTGAAGTAATAGGAAATAATGTTTAGATGTTTACCACAATGGATTTGGAAATTTCGCCTCCAGTAAAGAGTTGATTTAAACTAAAAATGTATGGATTTGGATAAATACACTTCTACATCTTGCAATTTGTTTATTAATATTATACAGCGTGCTACGAATTTGATTAATTATGCAAAGTTAGCGGTCTATACCTATTATTTTTTGAACTTTTTACGTATATTATTGCATTTCTTATCGCGTGTCCCTATTCTATACCTTCGCCAAATTTAGATATTTTGCGTTAAGTGGTTACTAACGGGTTACCAGTTTTTAACTGAGTTTGTCAACTACCTTTAACGCTCATTACAAACTGACCTTTACAGGTCTGGATGCCCTATTCACTGGCACTCCTCAATGCAGATTTGAACATGTTGACGGACGCTTAAGTGACGACATTATCTGGCAACGCATTCCATTTATCTACCACACGGGCACTGAGAAAATGCGCCCTTATATTTCTCCGGCACCATCTCTTATACAGTTTGCCCCGCAATGCGCTTGATTGCGCCATTTCAAAGTATTCTTCCTTGTTAATGCACATCTGATTGTTGAGCATCTTGTAGGTTGTGACCTGGTCGATTGTTTCTCTACGCGCTTCCAATTGGGCAATTGGGTGACCATGACAACGCCATCGACCCTATTTAAACAGCGCTTTTGTGCAGCTTCCAGCTTGTTCTATAGTGTAAAATATTGAGGCGACCAGACAGTGGCGGTGTACTCCATGACAGGACGAATAATTGCTTTATATGAGGGTACTATCAACTCCTTGTCATTATTAGCGAGAACGTGCTTAAGCATCCCCCAATCTCGACGCACATTTAGCTACAGCATCAACATGGATATCCCATTTCAAATAAGCTGATACCACACACCAAGATCCTTAACACATTGAATTTCAGGAAGGTCACGGCCATCATTTAAAATTTTATTGAACGCGTGTTGGACTTTGTAACATTACAATAAATACAATAAGCATCGATAGTATTATTAGAATCCCTGACTCCGCTACTGGAATCCATTTGATTTCAGTTATGGGGGCAGATATTCTTGAATCCTTGATCGCCAAAATAGAAAATTTTGCAAAGCGCATTTCCCCAATTAATCGAATCCGGCCGCATTCCAAATGTTATTTTTATGTCTGCAAATTCCCCTACATTTGCATTAAATATAAAATTAAAAGATGAACTAATAGGACGGAAATCTTGACAAATCTGCAATTTTGGATAAATTGTTTTGCTATTCTTTTTATGGTAAAACTTTCAAGATGGCACTGAATAATAGATATCTGCGATATAAATAATCAATTTAAACAAAAACACCAATGCTAATCACTGACGTTGACACTTGACTGCAAACTTTAAAAACAACGGTTAAAGTTACTATTGAGAATGCAAATTATCTTATCAATTAAGTAATATATATGTATTTCAGAATTATTTTCAATAACAGCGTCATCATTTTATGTTATATTTTCATTTTATTTTCATTTATTTGTTTAACGGCAATTTGACAATACGTTTCTATAAATCTTAAGTTGTCATCCAGGGTTTCAAGATAAAGCAAAAAATCTGGTTGCGATGCTTTTTTATCCTTATCAATTATTAATTTTTAACATCAATACATATATATATATATATATATTAGATTGAATTTGCAATTTATTAATTTCTAGCAAATGGTTTTGGTGATTAACTGGTTGCGACAGATTCTATAATTGATACTTGTGAACGATGTGTTTTTTGTTAACAAAACAATGGACATTGTTAGTGTTTCTGGTAATGATCACTAACTTTTCATTATCTAGAATTGATGATGATGATGTATATTTATCTAAACACCTACAAAAAATAAAAACAAATACATTTTACAATGCTAAAAATTATTTGTGCATTAACTTGTTATTTTTATTTATTTTTTTATTAATTTATTGTTACTATGTTTAGAAAGGATAATTTTTGAGCACTAGTGGTGCTCATTTGTATTACCCATGACATTTAAGTTATTATTTTAATATTAAATCAATTAGATTAGTATTTCCTTTTATTACTTTAGTTTTTATATTGTTCAAGAACCTAGTACATTCATTTTCAGATATTTTACCTATATTACAACTAATTAATGAACTAGAATTTATATAATTCCATATTTTACTGTCCCTAACTTGAAGAGAATATCTTTTTAGCATAGAGTTATGCTGTTTTATTGAAGTTTGGTTTTTTACTTTAGCCCTAGTATTATATGTGTGATTAATTTCATTGAAATAGTTAAACTCCATCGGGTATTCTTTTCTTTGTATTTTATTATGTGCTTTAGTAGTTCAAATATGTATAATTCATATATATTTAGTATATCACTATCCAAAAACAACTGTTTTGTCGAAACTTTCGAATTTTTAAAATTTATTATTCTTATTATCTTTTTTTGAATTTTGAAAATAGGCAGTAATGTGTTATAAGTAGTACCACCATATATCAATACTCCATATTGAATTATTGGTAAAATGTAAGTATTGTAATAGTTTAATGTTACATGTTTTTGCACAAAATGTCTCAATTTCATTAACATATCTCTCGGTCTAATTAAAGAAATTTAGTTGCATCGTTTTTTCACAGTTTAATGAAAGTTTGTTATAGCAAAGCCAATCCTGTAGTGTATCTAAATTCAGCTGTAAATTGTTAAACAATGTTTGTTTATCATGAGAAGCAGAGATTCGTATCATCAGCAAAAAGAGTAGTCGATACATTTAAATGACTTGGTAAGTCATTAATATATAATAAAAACAAAAATGGTCTAAAATCGATCCTTGAGGTACACCATATTTTAACTCTTTCAAGTAAGATTTATTAGAGTCGTCACATACATATTGATAACGCTGATTAAGATAACTTACACCAAATTTATTTAGCTTATTTAATAATAATTTATGGTTAATAGTGTCAAATGCTTTTTTTAAGTCAATAAAAACGCAAGACGAAAATAGTTTTTGATCTTTAAAATTTCTTACAGTTTCAACACATTTCATTAATGCTAAGGTCGTATTGTGATTTTTTAAATCCAAATTGATTATAATTGATTTATTTATGTTTGTTTACATAACTAACTAATCTATTGTATATAAGTCTTTCAAAAATGTTGCTAAAAACAGGTAATAGTAAAATTGGCCTATAATTTGAAGGTTTGCATATATTTCCACTTTTATGTATAGGCATAATCTTAGCTATTTTCATTTTTTCTGGAAATACGGAGGTTTGTATGCAGAGATTTAAAAGTATTGGTGATAAGGCTTTAATTACTTTAGATGATATACCATCAAAACCAATTGATGACTTTGATTTAATATTTTCAATAAATTTTTGTAATTCTATACTTGTTATAATGTTGAAAAAAATGGAATCACTATTGTTAATGTCAGTTTAGTATAAATGCAAACTTGGCGGTATATTTTTTGCCAAGGAAGATCCAACACTTACAAAATAGTACAATCGATATAATTTTTATTAGCATGCTTATTTTTGCTTCCTGTTACATTATTCAAAATAGAATACAATTGCTTTGAACCCTTTAATACAGTATTAATTTTATTAGTATAATATTTTCGTTTAATGTTTCGTACTCTAGATACCACTTTATTTCTATAATGCAAAAAACCGTTAAAGTTTTTTGTACATTTATTTTGCTTAAATTTCCTATAAGCTAAATTTCGTTTTGTTACTAAATTTTTTACTGAATTATTTATGAAGTTTATAAAATAATCTTTTTTGAATTTAACAATCTTAAATTTTTCAATTGTTTCTTGTAATATATCTTTAAATCGCTGCATTAAAAGAAACATACAATGCAATAGCTTTTCATTAGAAAACAAGAATGAATAATATGAAATCAATGTCTTTTTATTGCATTTATAATCAGTTTTGCATGTTATAGATATAGGAATATGATCAGTAAAGATATCGTTAAGTAAATCAACAGACACAATGTCGTCCATTTTAAAATTTGTAATCATATGATCTAAACACGAGCCATTGTTATTGTGTGGACGAGTAACGTCATTTAATAGAAATTTAAAGTTATTTGCGGATATACATTGTAAATATGAATCACTAATGGGTGTTGCTATTAGAGTATCAATGTTAAAATCTTCCATAATGATACATGGAGATATTGTTTTGTTGCGATCATCAAGAAAATTTTCAAAGTTTGAAATGAAATTGTACTTGTCATTGTTTGGCGGATTGTATATGACACATATATTAAAGCTAAGAGAGTTTGGTGATTTACATCTACATACTATTCATTCTGATATATAATTGACGTCTAGAATTTCATAATTAATTGATTTGGCCAAGTAAATGCTACACCACCGCCTTTCTTTTGAAATTAAAGGATGGAAATTTTCAATATGATAAAATCCTAAGTCGTCATTTTCTTTAATCCATGTCTCAGTTAGACATAAAGCTGAAAGATTAGAGTTAGTACCGATAAAAGCTTCTACAGATTCAAGCTGTTGCACCTTCTCAGCAATACAGAAAAAATTCCCTGTCAAAAAAATTCCTCGAAACTCGTTTGGGAACCCAAATCGTTACCCAGCAAGGACAATCCTTGGAAGTACATTCTACTTCCTGATGACTTCCTTCTTTTTGATTTCGCGACATTACTAAACCTAATAAACTGTATAATAAACAGGCAAATTCCTAACGGTTTCTTTACATAATTAATTAAGATTTAATTTGATTAATATTCTCAAGTTTTTTGTCAGCTTTCCAATTATTCTTTTATATTTTTTAATAATATTTCTGTATTCCATGTGTACATGTAGTTAAATGGCGAAGTAATACAAAGCAGCTGTTATCTGGCAGTCAATTTTACTTCTAAAGTTATTATCTAAGCAGTTGTTATAGTTGAAATCTTTGCATTTGTTAGGATTCCGTATTATGTCTAGTGAGCAGTAGAGTATGAATTTTGTAGAGTGCTTCCTTTGATATCGGAATTGGCATGATTCAATCTTCGATGAAAATAATGATAAAATGTGTTTTGTGACCTTAACCTTTGAAACGTGTCGAAAGTCTTTCCTAGTTCTAACGAATTTAGCCTTGGGGGTCGTTTGAGATTCATCAACAACGAGGTCATTACATAAAAGTGAGAAAGTTCACTTTATTAGCGCAGCAGCCAAGCTAGGGGCAAATTGTTAGAGGTGGGTAGCAAAAATCCTTGAACTGACATTATATATTTGTTATATATTTCAATGGATATCGTTTACATATTCAAGAATTCAATTTTCTTTCAAAATTGACTAATTTTAAGTCAACATACTATACCTACACAAGCATAAATCAACTATATTTTTTACTTTTGGTGAAATTCTTTCACATAATTTCCTCATAACAGGGAAATGCTGACTTCTTTACCTTAATTTACAAGTTAATATGCTATGATGTGTTTAAAATTTTTTTCTATGGCTAGTTACATATATTTTATAACATTTAAATCAACCTAATAGTAATAATAATGAATGACTTTATTTAGCCGCTGAAGGTATACATAACAAAAAAATAAAAACAAGTCAAGTTTTACGGCAGCGAGGACAGTCACAGGAGATGAAATAGGAGCAAATAAAAATTTAGGCGAAGTTGGAGAAGGAATCAGCAAAGAGGAAAGCCATCACCGATTTCTTGAAGCTCGGTGGCGGAGAAAAGAAATCAATCGCTGTTGGAGGGTTGAGAGACAAGATGTAATTAGCAGCAGTACAAGCACTATTGAAAAACGAGTGAAGGGTGCGATGTTTCTTGATCGATGAATGGAGAAAGTGACAACATCATCAGAGCGAGTGGAACGGAAATTATAGAACTTTATGAAATCAAAAGGATCAAGATCCAATTTGCGAGTAAGTAGTCGATTGAACAGGAGGAGATCACATGCATGGAAGTAGTGACAGCGGGAAGGCCAAAGGGGAAATCCATTTGAAAGCGCGTTTCTGGAAACGTTCTATGGAGTGGAACAAAGCACGAGAAGGCCACCAACAAGGAGATGCGTAGAGAAGAATGGCGCGAGGAATGGACTTGAACAAAGAGAGTTTCACAGCGGACGAGGTATTAAAAGGAACATTACGGAAAAGGGCAAATAGCGAGGAATTGGCTTTGCGGAGACGTAAAGACACATGTCCAGTCCAAATTAAGTTTGCAGCAAGTTGAACTGCAAAATGAGTGTGATGAGACGCAAAGTTCACAGGTAGAGGCAATTCAGAAGGGAGAGCCACAGAAAAGGAAATGCCACATTTCTTGGTAGTGCTAAAATCAAGGTGGTTGACAGAGGACCAAGTAGACAAGTGCTCAAGATCAGAACAAATGTTAGAAGCAAAAGACCAACCAAAATAAAAAATCGCAGTGTCGTCAACATACAGCAGGCAAGACGAGTTGAGAACAGAATGAGGGAGGTCGTTAATGGCAACGAGGAAGAAGAGAACAGCAAACACTGAGCCTTGAGGAGCACCACTAGTAACGGAGACAGGAGCAGAGATAGACGAGTTGATTTTGACACACTGGTGGCGATTGGTCAGGTAAGACTGAAACATTTCGATGAAATACACATCAAAACCAAATAAACGTAACTTGTCAAGCAGAATGGAATGAGGGAGGCGATCAAACGCTTTTGAGATGTCAACAAAGATAATACAACCAGGATCATTATTATCAGATTGAAAGTAGCAGTTTTGGATCAGAGTGAGCAGGTTAGTAATCGTAGAGCAACCAGGAAGGTTGCCGTGCTGAGAAGAAGAGATGAGGTGACGAATTTTTGGGAATACATAATGAAAACAAGGCGTTCAAAGATGATAGACAGTCGAGATAAAATAGCTATTGGGCGGTAGGACGTGACCTGTGAGGAGGGAAGCTGATTAGATTTTAACAGCGGAGAAATCCAAGATTTCTTCCAACAGGCGGGATAGCGCTTAGAGGGGCAAATGAAGTAGTAATGGATAGAAGCGTGGAGGAGGTTTCATGAATTACAAAGGAAGGGTGTGTTTATTCAATTACTCTGACTTTATATATTTTCGTTTCCTAGTCATAGCAATTATTAATAAGCATGAGAATAAATGAATTAAAGCATATCAGTAAGGCAACTGATGCTCTTAATAGGCATGTAAGTTACAGCTTATACACACGTAAATATCTGTCGGAAAAGAGTTTGTAACGAATTCCCTTTATGCTTTTGTCTTTTCCTACTATATCCAATTCTTATTGGCATTGTATGGAAGAAGGGCGTGTGGAAAGTGTAGAAATGTTACCATAATTTTTTGTCAGATGTTTCCAAGAGGCCTTCAAAGCAAGCAAAATCGCCTAGAATTCCAAATCTTTCAGCTCGTTGTTTATAAAAAACAATTTTTTTGCTCATACAGTAATTTCGCATGTAATATTTGGAAGAAAAAAAGAGAATTATGTAACATTTTGAGTTTATTCTTAGCTCAGCCATGTTTTCTTAATTTTAACAATATATATAAAGTTTATTTGCTCTTTGAACTACAAATTCCGGTTAGGAATTGAATGATATATTATTCTCAAGTCGAAATCCTGGCATGTTCATGTATACTGAATTTAATAATTCCTATTCGGTGAATGTCTAAGACTCTGAGTATTTCTTAAAAATATTTTCATTTCTTCTTATTTCGATGAGTTTAATTTTAAATTGTTTTCCTTAAAATAATTCTTTATTTTTTTCGAGGAGTTCGTCTGCAGTAAAAATTCCCCCTACAATTGGGTTGTTATTATTATGAGTAAACTTGACTTTATTGCTGTTAACTGTGGCAAAGTCGTCTATACAGATATTGACCCCAATAATATCCCCTATGGGAATACTTTTTCACAGAGTTAATTCATTGCAAAATGCATATTATTTTCTGTTACATAAAAATTCACTGGCTCGATTAATTACATATTTGTTTATCTTAGATTCAAACATTTAAAATTTGTCAACCAGATTATGATAGATACACAATCTTCGTAACAACTGAGGTTGTAGAGCCATCCTTTCTAAATCATGTATTATAGTAGTCCTTTATAACTAATTTCTATTTTATTTTTGGTATTTGATTAAAAACATTGCAAGAACAAGAGATTAATTCTAGGAATCTCATGGTAGTCCATCTGCCCAGTAGCAGTTTTCTTTATCTTTTGTAGTGCATAGTAAACCTGCAATTCGGTTAATTTTGTATTTCAGAATTTGCTATTGAACAGGAACACGGTTATATATATTTGCTCGTACTTGTTATGCTAGCAAAATAATAATATGATTCGTTAGCTGAAAATCTGATTAGATTCACACCGTTTTCAGGACAAAGAATTCACTCTTTCCACCAGTTATTATATTTCTTTGTGGACGCTATTTTTGAGACTTTGCTCTATTACGCTGCATATCTTTTTTAATAATTTTTCTATTGCATAAACTTCAATAGCTATTTGACAAAAGGTTTAATGATGAAATGATCAATGCTTTCATAGATGAAATAAAATAACTAGTTGAAACAGTTTTTTCTGCTTTCTGTGGTCCCTAAGATATTTTATAATTTCTTAAAAAGGTTCGCAAAAAGATCCCAAATGGGCAATCTGCACGAGCAAATTGAAAATTTTACATGACTTGAAAACCTGTTCAGCGTTTTACCGTTCTTGTATAATCATGCGTTATTTTAAAAGTGACAGAATTGAATAGCTTTCTAATATTTCAAGTCTTGTTTTAGTTTTCTCTGCCCACAATTGCTTTGAAATTTTCGCTGATTTCTGATAACTCAATTTTAGTAATGGTGATTCAAGTCATATGCATTGTGTTGCTATGGGCTGTTGCTGTTGATGCAGAGAGTGTAGTGAAGACGAATTCTCTTTCTACCAATATTTCTACAAAAACGTCTACACTTGTAATGGTTGAGTCTGATGTGGATTACTGGAATCCTTTTACCTTCACTCCCGCTTGGCTTGTTATTACCATCTCAACCATCGGCGCTGTTATTCTCATGGCTGTAGTGTGTAAGTATTATAACAGTAAATTATTTATTTAATAATAAATAGCCAGATATTTTTGATGGGATTTGTTGTTATATCAGTGGATATTTTTCGTAGCGAAGGCAAGCATGACGTCGCTTTGCATTTATTCAAAATATCAGGTTTATTGCGCATTATAAAGTATTTTAGTGTTAGTTTCATTAGAAATTATTACCCTTTTCAATTGTGTGTAGGACAATTTGGATTTCTAAATCAGTATGTTTGCACAATTGTAGTTGCAATTGCAATTGTTAAATCAAGCAATTGCAGTCGGAAGATGGAATATTGCAAATCAAAAAAATTTAGCATGCCTTAGTTTTAACCTTTGAAGTGCTATTTTTAAATAAGTATGCTCTTTATGATGATCTACCGGTTGATGTCAACCGGATGAATGCATGTATCTACGGAAGCTGTGTTGTTAACAGTGTTCTTCTTTTTCATTGATCTCAGTGATTTGTTCTGTCTTCTAGTCGAATTCGATTATTGAGACAATACTTTTGTTGCGTAGGTGTGAATTTATTTAATAATTTAATTATATAATAATGAAATGATCGCGCTTTTTTACTTCGAATTGCATTGTAAAAGCACAATTGAATTTTACTGCCTTGATTCCAAGCAGACAAACTACAAACTAATATATATATATATATATATATATTAATATATATATACAAAATCAATAAATATACGCAATTACTTAAATTTTGAGATATACGGACTCCATGCATGTAATTTATTGGAAATGCCCAATAACGATTGTTTTTTCAATAATCCCCACTGCTCGTACTCAAACCATCTATACACTTGCCTCTAGTCATTGTCACTGTCGCACATTTCCCTAATCCACTTGCTTCTGCAACATCTTCCTTGAACTAGCGTATATCTTCAGGTCATCCATGTACCATAGGCGACTCACTGCTCTACCGTTCTGTGATAGGGATTAAGCTAACAGTAGTGGTGCTAAGCTGACTCCCTGGAATATTCCTCGCCCATATTTCCCATATATTCTCCCAGAACCTTACTGCGTCTTCACCTGCTCTAGCTGTAGCCTTTTCTCCTGCATCTAGTTCTTTGTAGAATCTTCCTTCTTGGGTCTCAAACTTCATATTGTCTCTTGCCTGCTTTGCCCTTACCCTATATTTTCTCAGTTTCTCAGCTTCTGCAACTAATCTCTGCTTTAGCTCTTCTCTAATCCTTGCCACTTCATTCTCAATTCTTCTTTCCCATGCTGGCTTTCTGTTTCTCTTATCTTCTTGTCGTCTTTTCTTTTTCATGTCCATGCCTACATTCTTCAGCGCCTCACATGCAACCTGTATATACTAAGCTATTTATTTCTGTGACACTCCTAGCATCTATCCTCTCCAACACTTTACTGACCTTTGCCGTCTCTACTGCTAGCTTACTTCTCTTAACTCTTCTTGGAACTGGCAACCTAGTTCTCTCACCTATTTCTTCCTTCATCTTTTCCTTTATTGCTGCTTCAGTTTCTGCGTCTACTGGTTCTGCTGCTTCCGCCACTTCTGTCGCAACATCTTCCCTTTGCTTAGACTGTTCAAATCTCTTTTTCCCCCTACTCTCATCCAACTGTAACTTTCCCACTTGTCCTGCAAGCCTCTGCTCTGTAACTTCTAATTCCATTCCTGCCTTCCTCCGTTCTTCCAACATTCTCTTCCTGTAACCCCTTTCATCTGGCCTGCTTCTTCTGTAACACTCCAGTGCTGTTCTGTTCTGCTCATCTGTCCATTTATGCCGGCGTAAATTGGTCTGTGTGGATCCTATACTACCACTTCTCGAGTACACACTCCCGACTGTGGAGTCCACCTGACCGGAGATTCTTCGCACCCTCTGACCATTT
>CABFPE010000666.1:290875-302656 GCA_900660155.1 Hofstenia miamia | reverse complement strand
CCGGAGATTCTTCGCACCCTCTGACCATTTAAGGCCTGCCGGTGACTGAGGGCCTTTTCTTTCGTTGTCACTTTCATATTAGAAAGGGGTCGAGGCAGGGCTCGAACCCGGGTCTTCACGGTCCCAGTTTCGCGTTCTACCCCTTGGCCACTGGGGCCCATTATTATTATTATTATTATTATTATTATTATTATTATTATTTATTGACAACGGTTGGTTAGATAAGACTGGAACAATTAGATGAAATCACCATCAAAGTCAAATAAATGTAATTTATTACGCAGAATAGAATGAGGGAGCCGATCAAAAGCTTTAGAAATGTTAAGAATTATAATACAACCAAGATCATTACCAAGTGGAAAATGCTTACAAGAGCAAAGGAAAGTGTACAGATGCTTTTAATGGATGGAAAGAGGTGAGGAAGTTTCATACCTTACAAAGGAGAGAATGCTATCTGGATAGCAAAGACCAGATAACTTGCAAGAGAGAAATTTCATGGGCGTTAAAGACAATATCGCAAAGAAGAATGAATGGCGGGGGCGGAGACGGACCATGGCAGAGAGACAAGATCAGAAAAATTAGAGGCAAGGTAAGTGTTGAAGAGATCAGCTTTCTCCAAGTCGGAGTGAGCAGAGAGATTATTCCATTTCAAATTGGGGAAATCAAGCTTGAAATGAAAGGAATTTAGGAATGAATAACAATAACAAATGAGGAGGGATCGGAGAAATTTACCAGTCATCAGGGGTGAAAGAATCATTAAATGTGGAGAGTGAAGAAGAAAGAGCAGCATTAAGTGATATAAAGTAACTGTTAGATTGAGCATATTGGGTGTATCCAGATAAGCATATGAGGAAGAAGAATTGACAGATAGGTGGAGTGAACAAAGCAGTGATCAGACAGTTTATCTGGAACAGGGATCAGAGAGATGTCGAAAATGTAATCAGGATGAGAACACAGAACCAAGTAGAGGGTGGAGATGGAAGTAGGATCTAATAAAAGTTGTTCAAGGCAATAGTGAGCAAACTCATATGAGTAATTAGAGTCAAGCACATTCCAAAAAATATTAGGAAAATTGAAATCGCCACAAACAAGGTGAGGCCTCAGTAGAGAATCCAAGTTGACAAGACAGAGTGATAGACTGGTCATGAAAACATTGAAGCATGGATGACAAATCAGTAATGGGAATTCGAAAAGGACTGTTGGAAGGAGGATTGTAAGCACAGAGCAAAAAAAAACAAAACTGAGAACAACAGCACAACCACAACAAAAATCCAAGCATAGAGAACTAAAGGAGAATTTAGGGAGACGTGTTGCAATAAAAACACCACTATGGCCGCCAGAATTTTTAGAGTATATATAGGAGAACAACACTGTCAGCAACAGCATGGTCAAGACAGGTTTCAGTAATGAAAATGAAGTCAATGGGAGACTGCAAGACGAAGTTGTAAAAACTGAGATGACGGTTTAATGAGACAAGACTGCAAGCATTGGCAAGCAATAAGGATAAGCCAGAGTTACGGGGGGATCAGATTGAAAGGTGACGGCAAGAAGTTTAGAAACTGATATGACGATTTAAAGAGACCAGACTGTGATCATTGTAAGCAATAAAAAACCGGAGTTAAGTGAAGGGACACACCCAGAGCCAGGCGGACCAAGTAGTCAATCACGACAAGAAGCAACACCACGTCTGGGATGAAGACCAAACTGTTTGCGCTCATCATCAGAAAGGCGATAGTAGCGAATTAAGAAGTTTTCAGGATCCATGAGTGAGAATCGAGAATTTTGATCGCATACAATATTGACGGATAAGAATGAAGAATCCGTATGTGGCGGGACGGGAAGGACATCGTCAAAAGGAAGTGAGGAGGAATGAAGGTGATCAGCAACAGTTGAAGCAGAGACAGAGTTAGCAAAGCGGTCACTATCAATATGAGCTTTACGAGAAGGACGTGAAGGTGAACTAACCGAGACAACAGGAATTTGGCGGGTTGAATTAGTAGTAAGGATTAATCGAGGATTATGGCGATGAGTAGGCAATGGCAAGAGATTCTGTCAGCTACGAAACTACATTTGAAGGGTTGTCAGTAGAAGATGGTGGCCGACTCGACAAAGAAGAGACGGTTTGCCGCAGCAGGGAAATAAGCACGTTTTTGAGAGCACCAACAGCTAAGGTTCCCTATATATAGGCTCTAGTATTAATTAGCCAATTTCCTACATTTCACTTGAAATCCTATTTAATTGTTGAAATTGATCAGTCCCTTTATAGTAGTTCGTAACCATTAGACAGAAATAAATTTTGGGCATTTTAACAAAGATTGTGAAAACCAATAAAATATAATGTGCGTAAAACTGAAAATGATGTCCTTTAACTTTGTTTTAAAACGTATAATCAGATTTATCGATGTGGTCGTGAGATGCAACTATTTGTAATGGTGGGAATGGAGACTTGTTTCAAAATCAAAATTTTTTCAACTTATTACATAGTTGATATAAAATCGTATTGTGTAAAGAAATTTTCTCTTTGTGTAAACAGATGTTACCAAATCTACTTCTTCAGAATAAGGAATGACAGCAAAGTATATGAATGAAATTTCTAGATAATGCATTTGATCAATGAATTGATTTACTATTTCTTTTTTAGTGTATCTTTATTTATAAATCCTTTTTGTTCAAGTTCTTGTCTTTAGTGTCTGTTGTTGCTGTGATGCGTAATTATGTTCTACCGAATTGTCTCTCCTCTGCAACCCCTTACACTCATAATGTAGATGACAAAACCTCTATCACTGACAGTCACATGGAAATCCACAAGGTACTAGCTTTTTATCAACATGTTTTACGTATTTCAAGGTTATGATTTTTGTCTTTGATCATCGTTACTTTATTTTATCAACGAGTGGAATAGTTTATTTTTTAAAATTTTCATTTTTGAATCCAGTAAAAATGTCTATTTATTTGAATGTATTTGACAAAACATTCTATAAAATTAAAGTGTGAACAATGCGACATGTTTAAAATGAGTGCATTTCTTAGTCTATTTGGAACACATCATTTAAATTTTTGATCAATCGATGGCGATGGGTATTCATTGAAGGGTATTTGAGATTTTTACGCTTAATTGAAGCACTGATTGTATATCAGATTTTTTCGCCAAAAAATCTAACTGGTTAATAAGCACTTGTAAAGTAATATTTATAACCATTACAATACTTTGAAGATATTCGGCTCACTCTTAAGCAAACAATGAAATGTTAATGTTATCAAATTTAACGGTGAATGTGTTTTAGCGCATTTGCTAATGGCTCTGCTTATTTTTCATAAACAAATGAAGAAGCTAAATTTATAACGCACATCAAAGGAAATAATTGAAAATGGAATTTAACACCTGCAATATGTTTCACGTTCAATAATTGAATAATTTATTTTAAATTGTGTTGATGCTCGGCCAATTGAGAGTGAATTTTGGAAAAGCAGTTGATATGCTACAAAAACATTTAGGAGTATACCAAATCTCTGATAAAAAGGTTTTAATATAAATTTCTTTTATAGTTTTTTGTAATATTCATTTCATGTTTCGTAAAATATTTGCCAATTAAGTAGAAAGGCTGAGAGTACAGAATTCGACTAAATGGGAAATTGTTTATTGAAATGCATTTAATATTACATGTATATCATTAACCTTAAACATCCTAGTGTTGCCTTACATATTGCGTCTATGGATAAATAAGCTTCCTTGTTGTCATGAAAATTTGTGAAAAGTTATTTCCTGTGCCATGAGGTACGTGAAAATTTCAAATATTTCTCAATGAAACGTTCTATATATGTGCAATGCTAATTTTCAACCAGAATCTTGTTACTCTTATGTACTGCTGCCGTGGATCGCATGTCATATAACATGGAGCAAATAACGTTTTAATTATTTCAATCATAAGTGACTGCTTAAGCGCATTTGACGTGCACTTGAGGCTATCATATATTCAGGTTGTTGGAAGCAATTCAAATCTGAGCGAAGATGCGGGCAGGTTCAATATAATTTTCTCATTGAACTAAAACTATGTCTTTTACATTTGTTATCGAAGCACTGTTTTACAATTTTTAAATGAACATGCATTAGGTTTTGCTTTTCTATAGCCCACCTTGTAAGCATGTGCCCCAAAAATGTCAATGGAAGTAATTTGTAGTCTTATACGAGTGCTAAACATTTTGCATATAATTAAAGTTCGAATCGAATAGCTTCCGCAATTGTGAAATTCACAACATTGTTAATTTGCCAGTATTTGTCAGCAATAGTTGCACGAATATCTCGATGACTAATCAAGATTCTGGGACAATGATTGACAGTGTTTATTTCAGCTTACCATGGAAAATAACCGCAAAACTTTGAACAGTCAATGAATACTTGCATAATAAAACTCTACAAATGTCGAGTTCATTTTTTGGAATGTTTCCCTGCTTACATGATTTAACAACCAATCACTAGTTCATAATGCAACAGTACCACCATATATTTTACATTTATAAAAAACACAGTATAGAATGAGTGTTTTTGAAGTAATCATCCCTGAAAGTGCATTGAATTGCGATTCCATGGCTTGTAAGCATTTCTACTAGAAATTATTTTCTTGGGTCAATGCTGTGAAGCTGCTGAGAGGAATTGAAGGATATTGTTGAAATCTCGCTGTAGAGTGATGTTGGAAATCGTATTGAATATCTGCAAACGGAAAAGTACTTCTAGTACTGTTCTTTATAACATTAAGTAAATTGTTAAAAAATAGGCGAAATAGCAAATGACAAATTCCACAATTGTTTTAGAGCGTCCGTTTGAAATATACATATCATTTTTTGATAAATTGAGTCTTGCAGTTCAAATTGGAATGTAACAAGACTGAAAACATCATCAAAACCATGCATAGTAAGACTGGATGGGTACACTCTTCATGATATCTTAATTTCAAAATAAACGCGGGTGAAATTGATATTTTCGTCATTAATCTAGTTCCAGTAATTATGAAAAATAAATTTGATTAGCTGGAGTTATTAACCAATTATATATTGACAAATGTTGTTGTATAACAGCTTATGGCAGACGATGTGGTTGCATATACTTTTTTACTGACTTCTTGATTTTAGCAAGACTCTCTGGAAGAAGCACTTCAGGAAATGGACAATGACACCTTTCTAGCTAGTCTAGAGAATGTTAATATATCTATTATCTCGCCCGAATTTTCAAAGGCCCATTCTAAATTGTAATTTTCTAATTTTTTATTGTTTCACTCTTGTTTATAGTTTGTATATTTCACTAGATGTTTTTGTATGTGTAAAATTTAGAATAAACTCTTGTACATATTGATGGTTAATTTTTAACGTAACACCCGTCATATGGATTTGTAATATTTTAATAAATTCAGGTTTGCCTTTGATTGTAATATTTTGCAGTGGAACACTTAATTTTTCCTAAACTTTCAACTGGTTTTACCGATTGTCTTAACTTATATCATTTTATATACGAACAATCTCTGTAGATATGATAAGATAGTCATTAGGAATTGTGAATAAAAATTCACAAAATATTTATAAGACAGCTAGTGCATTGGTGTTTCCAAAATTCCATTCTATTTTGGGTGATGTATTTGCAACTCCACGTAAAAATTAGGACAGCATCACTGATTTCTGAGGTTGTTAGCAGAACACAATTTATGAAATTATTATTTAATGCTACGATAGTGACAATTGAGTCTGTTGCCTTTGTCTCATTGGGGTGTTGTCTTGTCCACAAAATTCTGAAGATCTCACAAATTTTCTGAATGTTATTCAAAATAGATCAATTTTACGGAAGTTCTAATTTTGTATTTTAAAATAAGTCGAATGAAAAAAATTGGTTCTAACGTAAACGAAATTTAATGATCCCTTATAAAACAAGTGGAAAATTTGGGGAATTTCATTTGACTCAATATTTACCTTTCAAAAGCTATTTAATATTATCATTAACCCTTTGATGCATAACGTGGGTCTCCAGGAATCCATTTCGCCTAAGTTTTACTGCAAATAACGATTGTGTGATAATATAACATTATTTTTAGCATTGCTCAAGCTGGGTATTGTTTATATAAATTCGTTTGAAGAATGAGGAGGCCGTGAGTTAGATAGAATGCAAGGCAGAATTCACTTCAATGAGGTCATGGGACCCAGGTTATGCACAATCGCAAATGTTAATATAAGAGAGCAAGTTTGCTACTATCCTACTAAATGTCTTTGTTTCACATGCGTAACATGTTATATATATATNNNNCAGGTTATGCACAATCGCAAATGTTAATATAAGAGAGCAAGTTTGCTACTATCCTACTAAATGTCTTTGTTTCACATGCGTAACATGTAATATTTATATATATATATATATATATATATATATATCACTCACTTTTAGTTATAATAAGGAGAGGTACAAATTTAGAATATGAAATTTGAAAAATCAATGGAATTTTAAATATTGAAGCACTGCAACCCCCTGTACTTACTCTCTGAAGATTGTGTTTTAGGTTTTTCTTACATTATTTGTCACACTCTCTTTCAAAATATCAAAATCCTATGCTATTTTTTTAATCAACAAGAAAGATTTTTATAAAGCATGCTTTTCAAGGCGGAGGCTTTAAAGAAATGAATAATTGCACAAGTTGGTGATTGTCAAGCTACAGTGCCATGCTTCTTACACCTATTTCTGATGTTCAAGCTATTGTATTAATCCGATGCGTCTCTAGTATTTGACAAGCACAAACGTCTTACTAAACCAATGTTATGTGCTTAAGTTTATTCTTGCTTATAAAATCCATGTCTTTCAGAGACTGATTAGTAGAAATAACTAGTTGTTGTAGAATAGCTTTCCCTAGAATGCAAGTTGTGTTATATTTTAAGATTTAAGAATTGCTAGTCTTGTAAAGACTACTCGTAGATATCATGCAATAGAAACAAGATTTTAGTTTGAGAATTCTTGCATGTCACAATTATAATAAAATGCCTTCAAATATAGTGGGTCCAAAAATGTTTAGGAATTTAAATGGTAATAAATCGTAAATTACAAATAGAATGATAAAAATAAATTAAAGAAATAAAAATGTTGTTTTGATTATCTTGCAATGTTAGTTCAAAATGTCCATCTTGAAATGTAATAAATATATTAAGTAGTGCAGAATAATGATAAATAAAAACACGTAGTTAGTTACAATTTTTTATTTATGGTGGGTAGTTTTACTTGAAGAAGTTGTTCTTTAACATCGACCCAAAGAAAATATCAAAAGGATTACAATTTAGAGCAAATGAGACCATATGAAATTTGAACAGCTTCACAGAAATTCCGTCTTTGATTCAATTTTCCAAGTAACAATTACAGTGATCAGAATTATATAAGAAAACAATTTGAAATCCTGACTAGGATTGTTCTTACTTTTCGCAATAATCTTTCTTATCTTTAAATGGGGATCATATTTAATTTTTTCTTCCACATGTGCAATATTCTCCATTCAAACTTGCCTTTGTTATAGTTTCTTAATGTTACCTCACTAACTCCGAGAACCTTTGATGCTTCTGATATTCTTTTTATTGTGACTATTGCAATCTGCGTATTCTGTTAACTGTAAAATTAATGAAATTTGAAATAGCTTGCAACTATTGGAAAGGAAGTATGCAACTCAAAAAAATTGGAATTTTTTCTTCAAGAAGTCATGTTTCATCAGTAGTATTATATAAACAGACTTGATCACACAAAAACGCTTCTGATTTGTCGAGAGCTTATGACGTCACATGTCACGTGACAGAGGGTGAATATTGGAGGCTGGTTTAATTAGTGAGTCACTTACTTGTTTCGACAGCTCGCTAATGGAATTCACAGCTCGCAAAGTGCTTTTTGACAGGTTGGAGTAAAAATGTTAATGTATATTTGACACTTATTGCTAATTGGTTTTTTAAAACGGGTTTGCTTATGAATGATTCATATTATGGTCAATTTAGTTTACATACATTTTCTTGGTTTTATATGACTAATTTCATTTTGTTACACAATTGTTTGCATACATTACATCTTGCTAATATATACCTCATTATAACACATTACACTTGCTTGCATACATTACATTGCATTTCTGATTTTCTATTGTTGGCTAATTTTACAATACTTTGTTGGATACACGTATAATATTAGACTAATTTTCCATTACATGTAAAAACTACACAATGCAATGACAAGCCACGCTTATCATGTTTTCCATAATTTCGAAAAGCTTACACGTACATTGCTTATCTCGTTTTTGTCAAAATTCCTTAACACACATTACGTTTTGTTGATCCATTTTCCATGATTTCTAATGATTACATGCATACAATGTTTACAATGTAATTTGCGAACTTTCAAAAAAAACCATTTCTCTTTGTCAAAATTCCTTAACACACATTACGTTTTGTTGATCCATTTTCCATGATTTCTAATGATTACACACATACAATGTTTACAATGTAATTTGCGAACTTTCAAAAAACCGCATCTCATTTTTGTCAATACACTTCACTATCACACACACCATTTCTGTTAATCAATTTTACATAACTTCGAAAAGTTTCTATGGTCAGTGTTTATCCTGTTATTTCGGGAATACATACAAAAAGTCTACATTTTGTTTTCAAAACACACAATTTCATTTACAAAAAACATCATTTTCGTTTCTAAACAAACAAACAATTTTAAACTATTTTGTTAATACATGTGGAAAATATTAAATGTGGAAATTAAACAAAAAGAGATTGCAATCCACTGTAATAAAAACATTTAAAAATTTTTAGATATTAGTAAAAACGCATTTGTCTAGTTTACGTGTTAAAACATAATTCATCAATTTCCAAAATATAAAACCAGATATTTAAGTGAGCATGGTAAAGCCCACATTTTAAAAACAAGACAAAACACATGTATATTATACATGTTCCACTTATAATGATGGTAAATTACACTATTAAATTGTTTATTACACTATTGTATTAGTTTATCACCACCAACATTGATGTGAGTTCATATATTGTCGTCAACCACCATCATCGTTTCCCATGCATAGATAATTTTCGATGGGAGTTGTTCATCTGATGAGTGTTGAGAATCAAAAAACGTCCAACAAAATATATCTAAGTGTGATATAAGAGATATGCATCTTACAAAATTAAATAAATATGTCAACCTTTATGTGTATTAAGAATGCTATGTAATAAAATAAATGCACATATAAATTAAATTGAGCAGGAGACCTAATAAATGTTATAATGTATTTCTAATGGCAAATCTATGCAATATACAACAATAACAAGTTTTTACGACCGGAAATGCTCTCTTTATTGTGAGATTCCTTTTAATGTCAAATTGGAAACCACAATTGTCTAAAAGCAGAATAAAGATGCTTTTAACGTAAAATTATCCATACCAAGTTGTATGTCTTCTCAAAAGCTCCTAGCAACGATAACAGCTAAATTGGATTTCTAATGCAATTCCCACCATCTGCTTTATGGAGTATGTTGAGAGAAAGTGCATACAATATATAGTAAAAAACATGTGCTAAACTCCAAGTTAATTAGAGAGAGAGAAATCAATGCCTACCACTTTTCTTTGCAATTATACACGCACACAGTGGAGGATTGACTGTATGTGACTTGAGGAGAAGTTAATCAACATGTAAAAAGGCAATTTCAGTTATCGAACAATACATTAGATAGCAATAGAACACGCATCTCAGTGAAATGTTTATGGCACTTTAGTGTAGAGACATTCTTCAATTGATAAACCGCAAAAAATCATAATTAGTTGCAAACACAGCTAAAATATGGTTGTTAATTTATTACATGTGTAAAATGCACATACACTTGTTGGAGGCATTTACGTAGGGAGGCATCTTTTTCATTCAATACAATTGGAGCATTGTAAAATAGTGACAGACAGCTAAATATTTCCATTAACTTCTTATAAATTAAAATGATTATACTTTTTTGTGAAGGAATTTTCACATGGAGGCATCCTTTCATCAGTTGATGATGGAAAACTTTTTTTTAAGCACATGGGGATCTAAATAAAGCTTTTAAAAAAATATAATTAAAATATATTATACCATTTTCAAGATAAATTAAATGTGGGGAGCATTGGAGTGAATAGGTTTTTTCAGTTGGCAGAGAATCATTTAGTGGAGTGTGGAAACTAAACTATATATAAATAACCATTCAATTAAAATATATTATACCATTTTCAAGATAAATTAAACGTGGGAGGACTGGAGTGAATAGATTTTCTTCTTGACAAGCGACACCAAATTATTCAAATGGAGAATTGTCTAAATCAACATATTAATTTATAACATTGTTGACAAAAACATATGCGGAGAAATTTAACAATTTTGTGCAGACACGGGGGATGAAGCAAACTTTATATGTGGGATAATCAATTATATGAGGAATTGTCTAAACATGGAATTAATTTATAATATTGTTGACAAAAACATACCTGGAGAAATTTAACAAATTCATATGAACATGGAGAATGGGGAAACTTTGTAAGTGGGATAATCAAATGGAGAATTGTCTAAACAAAAACATTAATTTGTAATAATACCAATAAAAACATATGGATGGAAATTTAACAAATTCGCATTGAACACAATGGAGGGAGCAATTAAGTAAACAGGATGAGCTAGCATCAATACACCAGAGGTAAAACATTGGAAATATCTAAATGTAAAAATTAATATTAAATTTTTTAAAAATAAATTACCATATACAAAGACTTTAAGCAGGTATAACGTGGGAGGGAGGATGATTGGAAACTATTACTAGGTATCGAAATCTAAAACACAAATTAATAATGCGTACAATATAAATTTTCATATACCTAGACAAAGACATTTAACCCCATCATCAATTAGTGCAGAACTGGTGGATGGTGAATTAATTGTTTTGATATCTAAACAAGAGTTTAACATTATAAACATGTAAATTGTTATTACCTTTATGTCCATATGGCAGTGTTTCTATGGAATTTAAAAGATAGTGTTTATTGTCATAGCACGGCAATGCTATATGATTTGACGTCTCTACACTAATTGAATGCATATGTGATCATATTCCAGTCATTGGTCTTCAGATAATACCATCTTGCAATACAATCGACTTGAAAAGGTCGAAATTCATCGTCTGCTTCACAGAACAGGTCACACCTTTTGCATTAGCCATCTCCAACACTTCATGACTGTCATTCATATATTCAATCAAGTATAGTTTTGGTTTTAGTGTCACAAGCTGCAATAAAACCCCTTCACCCAACTCATCCTTTATTTTCAAATATACCTTTTTATTTACATCAATATAAAATGGTGAATTCTTCAGGTAATTGGAAAAGTCAAAATGATGTGAGATGGGGGCAAGCTCAATGTATAAATTCTCTGATTTAATCTTATACATTAGAGAATCTGTGTCGGAATACAATAAAGCAATTCTATTTTTAAAATATGGTTTCATAACCTCATAATGAAACTTAAACATGATTAATTTCNAGTATTGCCATTCCAATATAATTTACTTTGTCCCATAAAATATCTTTTTGACTCATCATGACTTGTACCAAAGCCTTGCTAATGATGTTGTACGATTTAAACTCCAGTTTCTTTATTAATTTCTCTGCTGACTCCAAATCATGTGCAAACTTTATATTTATTCTCTTTTTCAAATTCTCCATAAATTTCCCAAACACTGCATTTGACATTAACT
>CABFPE010000666.1:271892-288797 GCA_900660155.1 Hofstenia miamia | reverse complement strand
TGATATTGTTGAACCTCAATTTGTTGGTAGCACTTGATTACCACTACTGGATAAATCCCCATTGGTTTTAACGCAATTTGCCAAACCAAGTACCATGCCCATAATACATCACAAATTGCAAAATCCAATGTATAAGCCAATGTCAAGATCGTACATTGATAGAATAAATGTAAAGTTTTGTAGTGAACAAGGTCTGATAATACAATTTCATTTTATGTTTGTAGCATTTGTGTAAACTCTATACACTTTGTGTTTTTAATTAAATAAATCTATCATTATTATTTTTCCAAGTTGTAAAATTTAACACAATATTCAGTTTTTACAGAGATTGAGTTAAGGACAGTTGAATTTCCCCAGTGTGGGCTAAGTTATTTTTTTACAATTAAATAATGTGATTATGTGAAAATTGATTTCTTGTGTATGTTTAATGTGAATAAAAATTTTTGTTAGGGAAAACAGAATATCTCTTATTGGTATAATGTGTAAATAAAATAAATTACAAAAGAAATAATTTACCAAAAACTGTAAAAGAAGCTCTGTTTCCATCACATTGGCAGTGGTGGGAGAGAGAATATGTACAATTCAAATAATGAAAATGTGTTTGATATTTTTTACAAGTAGGTGATTTTGGTCAAATGTAAAACAATACTATATTTTTATTTTACTAAATTCTAATACAATATGATTTACATTATTGCTGCCATTTGCAATTTCCAGGTCATAATTGCAAAAAAGTTTTTTATTTACCAGAGTCTTGTAATTCTCACCTAATGCATTGACATACCATCAGGGTAGAAAGTAGTAAAAACCATTGTTGAGTCTTATCTTTACTGTGGTACCATATCTTGTGTTCAGCTGAACAATGTCTTTGATTGTTAGCTATAGTTTTTTTGGTAGTTTGCTAGCTGGACTTGCATTTGAAAAAATACAGGTTGGTGTTTTGGAATTAACATCATTTAAGCATTGTAAAACATGGTCATCCTCAGTTGTGTTGGGAAAGACAATCACATTATTACTTACTATAGGGTGTCTTCATTTGTGTTGAGTCTTGCGTTTTTCTTTTACAGGCGCAGGTGGTGGGGACATCATCTCCTTTGTAAGCAGGTTATAGCCTGAGATGGTGGTGGGGTTCTGCATAGATCATCAAATAGACTGCTCAATGAGCCAAATGCTAGTGCTTCAACAGACATTGCCAAAAGTGAGAGATGAAATTGTCTAGAAGAAAAATAATGATTTTATCTGATGAAATGAGCTGAATATATAGATTGACCAGCCAATGGAAATACATTGAACTTATTAAAAATATTCATTGGCTGAAAAAAACATGATATGATAAATGTGTTAACAAGGAATTTTGAGAAAACCAAAATGATGTTTTTTGTAAGTTTTCCCAAATTACACTGTATGTGTGATCATCTGAAAATCATGGAAAAAGCAAAACATAATGTGTGATAATGAGGCATATTCACACAATGAAATGTAATGTATGCAAGCAAGTGTGATATAGCAGTGTATATTAACAAACAATGAAATTAGTCATTATACCAAAAATGTATGTATGTGAATTGGCCCCAACATGTAAATGAATCACTATGAAAATCAATTAAAAAACTGACATGAATCACTAATTGAAATCCATTAGTCAATACACTTAAAAATATCAAGTATGTGACGTCACTGAAAATCTGTTAGTGGGGCTGTCAATCAACATTTGTCAAGTAGAATGACTCAGTAATTAACACTTGCAAACACTCCCCTGATATCTCTAAATCAGTGATGACGTCATTTTGTGTAATCTCCTCTGTTCTTAATACACTACTACAGATTCTTTTAGTAGTAGTAGTAGTAATGCTTACCAATCATATCAACCAGCAAATACATGTATGCCACTGCAACATCACAGGCAATCATGTACTTTGTACTCACCAGCAATGGTTAATCAAGGACGCTATGAGCCACACCCACAAATGTATGCCAAAGTCCTTTCAACAACACCACCTATTAACTTTTTACTAAATGGTATAGATTTACTTATCTTTATAATGCTAAGACTACAGGTAGTTTACCAACACAAAAATCTAAGTTTGCAACTTTTAAGAGCATTTTTCTAATAACAGATATACCTAGAAAAAATCCCTTTAAAGAGCTTTTAGCAATTTTGGTTTAAAATTTTTATAATTACTTAAACATGGAATCAAAGCAAATCCTTGTCCTTTGCTCAATTATGAAACATATCTAAAAAATGTTTCATCTAAGAAAGATATGATTAATTACGTTCATTTAAATGCCCAGAATTTATCTAATAAAAATTGCAATTACAAGTCACTTATTAGCAATTTTTATGAAAGTATAGTGCTAGCAATTACTGAGACATGGTTTACCTGCAATGACCTTGATCATGTCTGGTCAGACAACAATAATCAATATCAATTATTCAGAAAAGATGGAACTCATTGTAATATACTTGGTAAAAGCAAGGGGGCAGTGTACTCCTTCTAGTACTTAGATCATTTCATCCTAAGCAACAGAATGATATAGTAAGCTCAGTAAAATTCGAAAACCTATGGCATGAAATTGATAAGCCTATCAAAAATTCACCTTTTAAAAAGCAATTAATTAATGTTTCATACTGCCCAAATAAATGTTATACTAATACATATGGAAAATATTAAATGTGGAAATTGAAGAAAAATCCACCATAATAAAAACGTTTAAAAATTTTTATAGACATTAGTAAAAAACGCATTTGTCTAGTTTACATGCTAAAACAAAATTCATCAATTTCCAAAATATAAAACCAGATATTTAAGTGAGCATGGTAAAGCCCACATTTTAAAAACAAGACAAAACACATGTATATTATACATGTTCCACTTATAATGATGGTAAATTACACTATTAAATTGTTTATTACACTATTGTATTAGTTTATCACCACCAACGTTGATGTGAGTTCATATATTGTCGTCAACCACCATCATCGTTTCCCATGCATAGATAATTTTCGATGGGAGTTGTTCATCTGATGAGTGTTGAGAATCAAAAAACGTCCAACAAAATATATCTAAGTGTGATATAAGAGATATGCATCTTACAAAATTAAATAAATATGTCAACTATTGTTTATGTGTATTAAGAATGCCATGTAATAAAATAAATGCACATATAAATTAAATTGAGCAGGAGACCTAATAAATGTTATAATGTATTTCTAATGGCAAAGCTATGCAATATACAACAATAACAAGTTTTTATGACTGGAAATGCTCTCTTTATTGTGAGATTCCTTATTAATGTCAAATTGGAAACCACAATTGTCTAAAAGCAGAATAAAGATGCTTTTAACGTAAAATTATACATACCAAGTTGTATGTCTTCTCAAAAGCTCCTAGCAATGATAACAGCTAAATTGGATTTCTAATGCAATTCCCACCATCTGCTTTATGGTGTGTGTGTTGAGAGAAAGCACGTGCAATATATTGCAAAAAAACATGTTCTAAACTCCAAGTTAATTAGAGAGAGAGAAATCAATGCCTACCACTTTTCTTTGCAATTATACACGCACACAGTGGAGGATTGACTGTATGTGACTTGAGGAGAAGTTAATCAACATGTAAAAAGGCAATTTCAGTTATCGAACAATGCATTAGATAGCAATAGAACACACATCTCAGTGAAATGTTTATGGCACTTTAGCATAGAGACTTTCTTCAATCAATAAACTGCAGAAAAATTATAAATAGTAGCAAACACAGCTAAATATGGTTGTTAATGTATTACATGTGTAAAACGCACATACACTTGTTGTTGGAGGCATTTACGTAGGGAGGCATCTTTTTCATTCAATACAATTGGAGCATTGTAAAATAGTGACAGACAGCTAAATATTTCCATTAACTTCTTATAAATTAAAATGATTATACTTTTTTGTGAAGGAATTTTCACATGGAGGCATCCTTTCATCAGTTGATGATGGAAAACTTTTTTTTAAGCACATGGGGATCTAAATAAAGCTTTTAAAAAAATATAATTAAAATATATTATACCATTTTCAAGATAAATTAAACGTGGGGAGCATTGGAGTGAATAGATTTTCTTCTTGACATGTGACATCAAATTATTCAAATGGAGAATTGACTAAACAAAAACATTAATTTATAACATTGTTGACAAAAACATACATGGAGAAATTTAACAAATTTGTATGGACACAGAGAATGGAGGAAACATTGTATGTGGGATAATCAATTATATGAGGAATTGTCTAAACAAAAACATTAATTTGTAATAATAGCAATAAAAACATATGGATGGAAATTTAACAAATTCACATTGAACATGGTGGAGGGAGCATGATGTAAAAACAACAGAGGTAAAACATTGGAAATATCTAAATGTAAAATTTAATATTTAATTTTTTAAAAATAAATTACCATATACAAAGACTTGAAGCAGGTACAATGTGGGAGGGAGGATGATCAGAAACTATTACTAGGTATCAGAATCTAAAACACAAATTAATAACATACAATATAAATTTTCATATACCTAGACAAAGACGTTTAACCCCATCATCAATTAGTGCAGAACTAGTGGATGGTGTGAATAATCATTTCAATATCTAAACAAGAGTTTAACATTATAAACATGTAAATTGTTATTACCTTTATGTCCATATGGCAGTGTTTCTATGCTATTTATGAGATAGCGTTTATTATCATAGCATGACAATGCTATATGATTTGACGTCTCTACACTAATTGAATACATATGTGAATGCATTCTGGTCATTGGTCTTTGAATGATGGCTTCTTGCAATACAATCGACTTGAAAAGTTTAAAGTTCATTGTCTGCTTCACAGAACAGGTCACACCTTTTGCATTAGCCATCTCCAACACTTCATGACTGTCATTCATATATTCAATCAAGTATAGTTTTGGTTTTAGTGTCACAAGCTGCAATAAAACCCCTCTGCCCAACTCATCCTTTATTTTCAAATATACCTTTTTATTCACATCACTATATAATGGTAAATTCTTTGGGTAATTGGAAAAGTCAAAATGATGTGAGATGGGAGCAAGCTCAGTGTATAAATTCTCTGATTTAATCTTATACATTAGAGAATCTGTGTCAGAATACAATAAAGCAATTCTATTTTTAAAATATGGTTTCATAACCTCATAGTGAAACTTAAACATGATTAATTTCGATAAATCAAGTATTATCATGCCAATATAATTTACTTTATCCCATAAAATATCTTTCTGGCTCATCATGACTTGCACCAAATCCTCATTGATGATATTGTACAACTTAAACTCTGGTTTCTTTATTAATTTCTCTACTGACTCCAAATCATGTGCAAACTTTATATTTATTCTCTTTTTCAAATTCTCCATAAATTTCCCAAACACTGCATTCAACATTAACTTGTAAAATGCTTTTTCAAAATCGTTTCACGCAGCCTTTCTCTTCTCAGTGTTGAGGTCAATATATGGTTTCAAAAATGGTGCCTGTTTAAACTTGAGGGCTTTGTGAAATTTCGTGATTATCAATCTGTGTTCAATATAAAACTTTAATACTTCATAGTGCATGATGTAATTCTCTTTCTTATAAAATGTTTGCACTAGTTTGGATATTGGTACTGACTTTATTTTTAACTGATTTTTTATTTTGAGTTGGTATGGTGATAAATGCTTATCTTCTATTGTCATCTTGTGAGGAGCCAGGGGAAAGTCAAAGTGCTTGTTGTGTAAATGTTGTGGGTATTCCAGATCAACTTCCACCAAATATCCAGTCTTCAAATCTTGTGGTGTGGACAATATTTCATCAATGCTCACTCTAGACCAGGTCAACCCACCTATAGGGAGGCTCATGGACATGGTTCCACTGTATAGGCTATTGGCCTCTCCATAGAACCCATAGGTGGTCTCCTTCTCAGGATCATAGCCCTCTACCATTGGATTGTTGGCTTTAAAAAATCTTTCTGAAAATGTACTGCACATACCTCTGTGAATCCCATCAATTATAAAATTCAATTCTTCTTTATTGTGTATAGGATCAAGAGAGATACCCGTATACTTCAACATTGTGTGCCAACTAAAGTTTGATAGTGTAAAAAAGTGGGCAGGGTCTAGATTATACGTCTCCATGCTCTGTATTCTAAATTTGCATATGACATCTAGAAGTAATAATGTGTCTGCAATCAGGTAATTATTATGGTATTGTTTAAAATTTTTGCATTCGCCCAAGACCCATGTGTTTTAATGTTTGAAATCCAACTCCTCCTGGGTTAATGGAATTTTTCTGGTTAATCCATCTCTCCAATGCTCTAAATCTGGAAGGCTCAATTCATTAAATTTATCAAAGCTGTCAAACCATGTAAAAGGGAATACCCCTTTACCATGGGAAAATGCCTCTGCTTTTTGTTTCCCCATACTATCATTTAAAAATTTGTATTTTTCCACTCCAATGTTTTTTGCAAGGTTTGACAGACTTGTGGCTATGAATCAATAGCTATCTAAAAATCTAAGTTCCTCATATATGGGATTGTAAATTCCATGTTTATCATTATAACTGTCTACAGGCACCATCAAACTTAGCAATAAGAGCACTTTGGATGTGCATGGGACACAGGATACTTTCTCCCCATCTTTCATTTGTAAACTTTTTAACAGAATATGCATATCGTATTTTCTCCCATTATGCATAAAAACTGGTGTAAATTGTGGACTTCAATTTAAAATATTACAATTATTATGTGTGACGCCTCTTATTTCTCCGAAAAAATGACAATGATCTATGACTTTAACATCATCCTGTGTAAATGGGTTTTTACAAAATACACATCTTGTTGCTGATGACAACATAACTCTCCGCTGCTCCTCTGATATTAGTTCATGATGGCGCTGCTTCATCTCATATGATTGTTTTGCCAATTTGTGTAAATGATTCCACCCATGCTCCATACATTGTTCACCAGTATATGTCTCACATGTTAATAATTTGTCCACACTACTTGTCACCACACACACACCAGATGGAATTTGCTCAACTTTGCATATAGTATAACTTGTAGACGGGTTAGGCTGCACACTATGAACTTTTCTGGAAATCACTTCAATATCCAGAGTACCAATGATGGGAACGTAATTTTGAGTGCCATAAGCTTTAAATTTAATTTTGTCTGATTGGTTTGGGAAAGTAATGTTTGGTTCTGATGCTCCATTGCACTTAATCTCGTGTTTTGATAAATTTTCTCTTGTTGTAAACCCAGATAAACAATTTGGGCAAAAGAAATCACGGTTTCTATTTTTAAAAAACTGGAGACATGCATTCAAATTTGTAATTGCTAAATAATGACTCTTTTCTTCTTCTTCAATTAGTAATAAATTGACTGTCTTCTGATGATGGCATGGAGACATATATGCTGGCACAAGACATTGTTCATTTAGTGCATAAACATTGACATTTATCAAATTCCACATTTCAAAAATGCATACATCATTGATTGATAGTGGGAACATGAGACCCTTGTACTTTAATGTAGGGAGAAATTTGTTCAAGAGTGTTACCTGACATCGATCTTTAATTTCAGGTGGGGACATGCTAATACGGAGTAGATGAAACATAGGTTTGATTGATCAGTTTTCGGGTTTACTAAGAATTTGTTTCTTTTAAGGTGATCAGGTAATGGAATATCAGATCCTCCATGCAATGGTCAGTATTTTGACACTCGTAGACCAACTCTATTTATTCTTTTTAAAATAAACCTGCTCCCATCCATGGCATAAATACAAATAAAACTGGCAATTTCATCAACTAGGTTGTAGAAATTTGTTTCACTTAGACCCAATCGAAAAACAGATATGGGGCATGATGTTGGATGGAGAATGGCAACCTTTTCCTCATCATTTTCCAAAGGTTTAACCATCTCTATCTCACAAGTTAAATATATTTTTGCGGAATAATGCGTGGAAACCTCGTTTGAAATTACCTCACATATTGGCTTGTAATGGTTTGAGAACGCCTCATAAACATCAATCAAATTAAGATGGTTGGATAAATAATTTGAAAAAGCACCACGACACACATTCTCTGATCTTTTTATGGTAAATTCATGGTTATTGGTGGTGTTCAAAGTTGAAGTTGATGGAATCTCATTTGGATGGTTTTTATCAATATGGTTATAAAGCGATGGTTTACTTCCAAAATAAGTCTTGCAAAACAAACAAAAATTAACTGTTGTTCACTTATGTCTTGTATGAAGGTGTGACCTCACTTGCTTTGGGTGGGGGTTTGCATATGTGCACAAACTGCAAGAATATTGGGATGTTGTCTTTGGTCTAAATAGACCATGTATTAGTAAAGTGGGAAAATATTGAGTGGAAAAAAATTTAAAGCACAGAAAGAATAATTTATGTTTTAACATAGCACACAATTTGTTTGAATAATTTGTTTTTTTGACATGTATTTGAATTTTAAAATATATAAACCAGAAAGAGAAAAATATGCATAAACATGGTATAGAGGGAAAATAGCAATACATTATAATCAGTAAGTTAGATAATATGCATGCATGCATTATTTAAACAAATTTGTTTAACTAAATAAATAACATCTCATAATCACCCTAAAAAACCAGGGTGTTAGATAAAAAATTGACAGTGTAATGTAAAATAGCTATTTACACATGCATCTGTAAAAATAACCTATCAATAAAAAATCGGATAATACACACTCATGTTTAAATGAAATTACATTTTACCAAAATAAATTTAGTATTCACCCAAAGGCATTATTTAAAATAAAATTAAATTAAGTGATAACACCTCGTATTTTTTAAAACTCTTTTAAACAAATTTATGTTTAACTAAATAAATAACATCCCAATCACCCTAAAAAATCGGGGTGTTAGATAAAAAAATGTAAAATTTTTAAAAATAGTTAAAACATGCATTATTCCAACAAAAAATTAAGATAAATAGTTGGTAGTGACTAATGTGTAAACGTAATGAGAATGTCTATTTTGACAAAAAACAAAAGGAGGACGCTTTTAAACATAATTATGCAATTATAAAAATATGTAGAGTTGACAATCTTATAGCATGACAAATTGTGAATCAGGTTAAAATTCATTTTAATGAGCAAGAAAGAAATATCTTCCATTTATTTAAAATGGAAAACAATGACACTTGTCTAATAAATTGATTTTTCAAGATTTTGTTCTCTCTCTTTTTTCAGCAATAAAAACCAATTTAAAATAAAATAGCAAGAATACATTTAACATAAAACATTATTTCCAAAAACGATCATGTGTTGGAAAAAAAACAGTGTATTAGATATTTACATGCATCTTTAAAATTAAATAGTGAAACCCAAAATAACCCTGTGTGATGTGTAAATTTAAAAACCAAGTAGACACTTTTACAAGAAAATATTTTTCAGCAATGTAATAAAACCAAGTTGATTTAGAAATTTATAAAACAGTAAACATCTAATTTCCAATTATATGACACACAATTTTTTGAAAAATATTTGGTGAATCACACCGCAATAATTGTGTTTTTCCACATTTTCAAATTAAAAAACTATGCTAGAGCGTACTCACATGTTTGAAACATTGCTTTCAAGTATCAGGGTTTTTTTAGTTGAGGTTTGGATGAGATCACTGGACCCAGTTTGGTTGTTGTAACTAGACATCATCTGATCGATCTGTTTCTCAAAATTTTGAGACTGTACTTTGAAATTTTCTTGTACTTGTTCTTCTGGGATATTATTGAAGCCAAAAAAATTTGAATAATACAAAAACATATATTACACATTTTTCTAGATTAAAATTTAAAATATAATTTTATGAATATAATAAATTTCTTAGATAATATATTTTACAAAGAATGACTTACATTGTCTCATCAAATTTTCACTAATGATGGCTTTTAAAATGCTTTTTGTTTATTTCACAAGGAGGAGTTTAAATCTAAAAGGCTTTTAAAATGTTGAATTTTCAGATGATTGACAATACCAGGATGTATTTGCAAAAAGTCTTTGTGCTAGATTTGTTAAAAATCTAAATTTAACATGCTCAAAAATTTACATGCCATTGTTTGAACTTTTTGTAAACAATTTTAAAATTTTTTTGAACATACAATAAACCCATGGTATTACTAATATTATTAGCATATATAGACATTTTAAATTAACCTATAGCAAGTCTCGTGGGTCTATATAAATCTAAATATATTTTAAACAATTATTCACAATTTTGTTTTGGAGATGATATCAACTATGTTTGACAGCATTTTACAGAATTTTTCAATCATTGAACACAAGATGTGTGTTTTGCAAAATATTGATAAGCTCGTGAATAATGAAGATATACCACTCCCAAACAATAAAGTGTTGCATATTTTGTTTCAACCTTCACAGGGACAGTGTATATGCAAAACGTGTTTAGCTTGGCTCCCCATATAGTTATAGATTCCTCAAACTTCAAGTTGTACGGAGAGAATATCCCTCATACATTTGCCACAGTGCAAATTTTAAAAAATAACATTTGTAGACTCTATGCAATGGTTTCCTGATAGACATTGTAATCCAGAAAATTTTCATGCTTATTGATGGAGAAATCAAAGACAATAGATTTAATATTTTTCTTGATCATGGACATTCCTTAGAGTACTCTATATTAACTTGTAAATAAATGTATATAGTTATTTTATATTTTTATACACAACATGTACTAGCATTTATGTGATATAATTAATTAAACTTGAACATTGTTGAACATATATATAAACACATATCTTAATTACTTTTTGTCTAAAATTAACACAGCTAACAGTTAAATTAGTTGATTAATTCAAGCTAAAACATTAACAAGTATGTATAACTAACCAGACTTAAATACTTTTTGTTCTAAAACTTAACATGGGCTAGCTAAAATTGGTAAATTCATATAACCTATACATTATCCCATATTTTTTGTTTAAAAAATATTATGGGTGAACTATGCAATGTATTACACTAGCACCAACTAGTGGAATTTAAAACCATTTTTAGCAAAAAATTATTGGATTCCGGCCTCAAGATCTTCTAACTTTTATTGGCTTTTGATTTTTCTTGATTTTTATTGGCTGCCCAATTTTCAGAGTATAAAGCCCTAATATCTTTTTGAAAAATTATTATATGCTTTTGCAGAATATAAAACTTTATTAACAATATGTGATGAAGAGATGTATAGAAAGGGAAAGTTAATGAAGGCCTTGCAAGATGTCGGGGATAACCCAGATGGAAAACAAATTGCATGTACAGATCTCCAGATTGGGGAATGGCGGATTGTAAAAGGCACTGTTGTAAAGGAAACAAGATATGGCTGCGTCATTAAAATAAGAATCAATAGGAATGAATATTGTTATCTACCTCATAGATATGCAACTCAAATTGACGACAAGGATGTTCACCTATTAATTGGTGGGAAAATTAGCAGAACAAGTGGCAGACAATATACAAAACTTTCTTTTTGTATTTAATTTACATTTAATTCAAATATATAGCCTTCCATCTATGTTTTATTTAGACATGTAGAATATTAAATGCTCTTTTTATTAACATTGCCCCTGTAATTAAATCTAGAACATTATATGTATAGATTATTTTCTCACTAAATTATGTAAAATTAACTATGTTTAATGTAAATTCACTCTTTTATTATGTGTTACAATACCATTAGTAAAATTCTTTTAAAAAATACATGTAAATGCTAAAATTAGTGGTGCTTAAATTATAAGATCAAATATATCTTTCATAGATATTACATTTTACAATATCAAATATTGTTAGTAAATCATGAAAAAATGCTTCAATTAGTAAAAAATGATTGTTTGCTTAAAATTACAAACATAAATGCACTTTTCTGTTTATTACAGGTTACATCAATAACAACAATAATATCAAATAGTAAATTCATGAAAAACTTATTACATTTTTCAATTTCTAAAAAATGTGTTAGTAAATTTGCTATTTTGCAAGAGTGTGTTAAAATCTGGGAAAAAATTACTGTTTGCTTAAATTACAAGATCAATTATATCTAATGTGTTTATTATAAACTGGATTATTTATCATTTTGCTTAAAATATAAAACAAAAATGGAGTAATTATAAATTTATAGAGGAAATATTATTAACCATACAATCTTAATAAAAAATAGAAGCTTACCATGAGATTAATGCAAGTCAGTATCCATGTGAATGGAAATAGAAACACTGGTTTGACAAATATTTTTCCAAACAAACAATACATGATAATAGTTGAAAATATAAAAATTAATTTTTTAAAAATTATTTATCATTATTATTAAAATGATTAAAATATAGCAAATATTAAAAACATTGACACCAAAAATTATTATTTTTTGACAATGATGAGTAGAACGAATTTACTTGTATGGTTTTTACAAAGAGAAATGGTTTTTTTGAAAGTTCACAAATTACATTGTAAACATTGTATGCGTGTAATCATTAGAAATCATGGAAAATGGATCAACAAAACGTAATGTGTGTTAAGGAATTTTGACAAAAACGAGATAAGCAATGTACATGTAAGCTTTTTGAAATTATGGAAAACATGATAAGTGTGGTTTGTCATTGCATTGTGTAGTTTTTACATGTAATGGAAAATTAGTCTAATATTATATGTGTATCCAACAAAGTATTGTAAAATTAGCCAACAATAGAAAATCACAAATGCAATGTAATGTATGCAAGCAAGTGTAATGTGTTATAATGAGGTATATATTAATGAGATGTAATGTATGCAAACAATTGTGTAACAAAATGAAATTAGTCATATAAAACCAAGAAAATGTATGTAAACTAAATTGACCATAATATGAATCATTCATAAGCAAATCCGTTTTAAAAAACCAATTAGCAATAAGTGTCCAATATGCATTAATGTTTTTACCCCAACCTGCCAAAAGCACTTTGCAAGCTGTGAATTCCATTAGCAAGCTGTCAAAACAAGTAGGTGACTCACTAATTAAACCAGCCTCCAATATTCACCCTCTGTCACGTGACATGTGACGTCATAAGCTCTCGACCAATCAGAAGCATTTTGTATGATCAAGTCTGTTTATATAATACTACTTTCATCATTCTACCTGCTATAGTTTAAAATGTAAAGATACTTAAAACTCTGAGCCTTGATTTTGGACACCCTGTATCTAATGTTAATAATCTAGTTATTAATCTATGTAAATTAATGTAATAAATATTTTACAATTAATAGATAATTAGTTTTAAGTAATATTTCAAAATTTTCTTTCTTAATTTGATTTTGATGTTGATGAATTTCTGAGTTTAGATGTACTGATAGATGTTCATGAATTCTTGTAGCAAAATGTCTACATGTCTCTCTGATATAAGATTATTGACAATCTTCACAAGTATATTGTAAACAAGTGAAGAAGACAGCAACTTTGCTACAGGATCTTTGTTAAAATACTTTGAGTTTATAATGATGTTAATATTTATTACCTCCACCAAGGAAAAAGTAATAGGTGGATTGACCTCAAATTTTCACCAGTGGTGCGTCTCCGCCCAAGGAGGAATGCATTAAATTTTGGTTCTGATCTGGTGGACAAAAGCTGTGTGGCAGAGATCTGCCCAAGCGCTTTTCTAGTTTAACTTTAAATTTAACTTCTTTATTCTTGATTGGAACACTTTCATTTGTCATTAATGAATGGAAGTTTCTAATATACTTGCTTTAAATTTTTTTCTTCATTTGATTCAGTTTGGTTGTTATTTATGTTCCTTAATAAAATTACCTCATCTACATGTCATTTAATAAATCTGTGAGGATATCCATTATTTTTTCAAATTGTATAAAGGTGATTAATTGCTTCAATAAAGTTGCTATAATTTGAAGTTGCTTGGTTTGCTCTTTCAATTAAACATTTAATTGTATTTTTTTGTTTTATATCACATTGTGATTGATAGGTAGTACACAATCCTGTATTAGTTGGTTCTACATACAACTTTGTTTCAAATGATCTTTTGGTTTTAATAATTGATACATCCAAGAAATTTAAAGTTTGATCTTTTTCTATTTTGACTGTAAATTTTAGTTCTTCTACTTGATTACTAAGATATTTTTTAAATTTTTCAAATAATGTAAAAATGTCATCAACATACCTTAAGTATATTAATGGCTTTGGATTGATTAATGATTAAAAATTTACATTCAATCAAGTACATGATAAATGCAGCCATTGTTGAACCCAATGGTGAACCAATTGAGTAGTGTACTAGGATGAGGCTTGATTGCGCAAAAATGATTCTGATTGGACGAGAGCTCATGACGTAACATATCACGTGACAGACCATGAATATTGGAGAAGATGATTTAATTAGTGACTCATTCTACTTGACAAATGTTTTGACAGCTCACTAATGCATTTATTGACAGGTTGGGGTAAAGGTGTTAATGCATATTTGACAGTTATAGCTAATTGGTTTTTTAAAATAGGCTTTCTTACAAATGATTCATGTTGGGGCCAATTAACATTTACATACATTTTTTGGTTTTATATGACTAATTCCATTTCATGTTAATATACACAGCTATATCATGTGTTACAATTGTTTGCATATATTACATTTCATTTTTGTTAATATAACTTGTTACTGTTTTTTTCCATGATTTTTGAATGATTGCACATACAATGTAATTTGGGAAAACTTACAAAAAACTGCATTTCGTTTTTGTTAATATTCATCATTAACACATTTATCATATCACATTTTTTACACCACATTTTGTAATATCACGCTAATGACTATTTTCCATAAAAATTTTTCATGTTTTTTGTATAAAGACACAAACATGCAAAGACTACAATTTTGCTCCATGTGTAATACATAGTAAAAGTGACCTACATTTTCGGAAAGAGGGTTAGTTTTTACACAGCAATCTTTTCTTTACACTTCTTTTTGGTTTATTTGATTTTTTTGGGTTGTACACATTTGGTGACTGATTCATCTTTTATTGACTTTTCCATGTTTTTTCACTCTTACTTGCTTTTTATAATGTTATATGGCTGCATACACTGTGCATGGATTTTCCAAATTTCACTGCTTTTATCAACTTTTCGACATTGTTTATAGGCATTGTTTATGCATTTGTATGCCTCATACAGTGTTCCACTTTTCAATTGTTTTCTACAACTAAATTCCATGATATGCACTGCTCTTGTTCTAAATGTATAAACTTGAAAATGTGTATAATGGGAGACACATTAAATTCAATAGCAAAACATCTACAATCAATTTAAGTTCGTAATTCACAACCAAAAATGTTTATAATTTAGTTTAATCATGCATGATGTAAAGAGATAAAATGAAATATGCACTTGCTCAAAATCTATAAACTTGAAAATGTGTGTAGTGGGATACAAATTCAATAGCAAAACATCTACAATCAATTTGAGTTTTATTAATAATTCTACATTTGTAATTCACAACATTAGTTAAAAAAAATTATTGTCTAAATAATTCTCATTGTCAATTCAATCAATTGCAAAAGTGATTAAAACACTTTGACTTTTAATAGTTCATAATTTAGTTTTAATAAAAAGCATTTATATAATTTACATGTATGATGTAAAGAGTTAATATATCAATGAATATAAATTAATGCATAAAATATGTTTATTACAAAAAAATGGGTATCCTGTTAAGAGAAAATATTTTATCAGAGTTTTAACCAACTTTTAAAAATAATTTTTCTTTTCAATTATTTTGTTATAATATTTTTGGTAAATTTTGTTTTTTTAAGCAAACAATTTTATTTTATAAACTTAATTTTCTATTTTGAGATTAGTTCTATGACATTTGACCAAAATCACCTACTTGTAAAAAAATATCAAACACATTTTTCATTATTTGAATTATACATATTCTCTCTCCCAACAGCACCAATGTGATGGAAACAGAGCTTATTTTTGGTAAATTATTTCTTTTGCGTTTTATTTTATTTAATTTACACATTATACCAATAAGAGATGCTGTGTTTTCCCTAATAAAAATTTTTATTCACGTTAAACATGCACAAGAAATCAATTTTTGCATAATCTCATTATTTAATTGTAAAAATAACTTACCTGCAATGGAGAAATTCAACCATCCTTAACTCAATCTCTGTAAAAACTGAACAATGTGTTACATTTTACATCTTGGAAAAATAATATATGTCAGTTTGCTTTATGACAGGTTTCATTTTGACTATGTGTGGACTACGTTTACGTTGTTTTTTTGCACTGGAAACTGTAAATTGTTTAATTCCACGTTTTGTTTTAATTGTTTTTGTTATCCTCTCTGGTTCAGAGAAGCCATTACTGGTTTGTTCAAGATTCCGCCTTCATTTATTAAATTGATTCCTGACTGTGTTTTTCACTACATTGGCAATTCTTTGTTTTAAAACCTTTTTCAAATTTTCACCAGAGACTATGTTGTTTAAACCCAAAATTGATTCATCCAAAATCTCATTACCAATATTGCTTAATACATTTTTCAAGGGTGGAATCATTTTCAATGCTAGTGGTATGGCAATGCGTCTGAGTGTGGTAATTACTCCAAAGCCTTTTTGACGAGTTATTGCTGTAGGGTTTCTACCACTTGCTTGTTCACTATAATATCACTCCATACTGAATGATTTGACAATTACACATATAGGTTATTTATACTATTCTATTCTTGTCCATGCATGCTTCCTAATTACTCTAGTCAATTCCCATTGGTAGAATTTTCCTTTAATTATTTCGCCATCAGTGTCACTACTATTTGACTTTAATTCATATGTAATGGGGATCATGGGCAACACTTTGTTTATTTTAAAAACCTCTGTTT
>CABFPE010000666.1:234361-244481 GCA_900660155.1 Hofstenia miamia | reverse complement strand
GATTACATCTTCTTCAGTGTGGCATGTTTCAGAAAGTTTTGATAGAAGTGAATGAAATGTACAGAGTTCTTCTTTTGACAATGCGTTAAACGGTGCTAATAACTTTGTGCGCGATAATTGTGTTAACGAAGCATCTGCGGATGCTGCGGAGGTAATTGTTTTCAGCAAAGCGCGCTCATCAGAGCCGACTGCTCGTAACGAAATCATTACGCCATGTCATCAATATTTACAGAAAAAGCATTCAAATTGTACTTTAAACCATAACTCCTCACTAGCTCCAAGTTGGCAGTCCTTTTTGATTGTTTAATGTGAGGGAAGATTCTTTCTGTTAACTGATAAAAATTCCTGTTGCTGTGTCATAATTCTGAATCAATTGGAAAGTAGTAACGCCCAAATAATATATTTGAAACAACATAGTTTGTAATTTATATATTTCCATTCATTATATATTTCTAATTATATTTTTAATATTAATTTTTTAAAAAATAATTTTCTACTAAATTAAAAATTTTACAAATGTTGAAACATAATATATTAATTCCGAATTCCCTTGGTAACTAAGCAATAAATGACGCTAAAGTAACAGGTGGAATATTGTGGAAATTTGTATTTGAATTAAATCTCTATGCATAATATTTTTAATTTGAAATATGTCCATATGGCAACAATGCTATTTTAGTAATATCTCTATACATAATTTCTATTCAAATCTACAAGACAATTACCAAAATATTCAATTATTTGAAAGAACTGAAGGTGGAAAAACATTTGCTAAAAATTTTGAACGTGGTTTTACAAAGGCTAATGCAATATCACAGTTCTCTGAAAAAATATGGTTATTTGGTGTGATAGAAACTTTGGAAACTACTGGAGCTGCTTATAAAAATCAATTTTTTAAAACGGAAAGCCATGAGCAAGCTTTAGATTTTCCTGCCTATGGTGATAAAGGTTTTGATAAAATTTCAATAGAAAATGGTTATATTTATGTTAGAGATGATCATAGCTACATTTCACTTTCAGGAATTTGCATCTTATCAAAAAATCGTTATAATATGTTACATTTAAAAAATGATGTATACTATACAATAATTAATACCTTTGTACATTTTAGAGGTAAATATGTTTTTAGAACTGGTGAGACTTTATCTAGCAACTTGACTTTATTTACTTTACCAAAAGAAGCTTGGCCTCCAAAAACAATAAGATTTGCAGTAGTTTGTGAAAAATCAAAAGATGTTTATGTCCAAATTAGTAAATTTGGTGAATTGTCTGTACACAATTTAGTACTAGAAGAAACATTTGTTTCCTTAAATAATGTATATTTTGACACCACTGATTTGTTTTGGAATGATATTGAATTAAATACTGACAACAGTGATAATATTAAAGGAATGGAATTTGATACCGAATTTAAAAACACTTATAATTCTGATTTGCAACATTGTCAATATAAGATAATTGGTACACAAGTATTCTTTAGAGGAATATGCCAAAGGGGTATGCACAACTTGCAAAATCGTGCAAATATAATTAAAATTAATCAGGAACTTGCATATAGTTTAGAATATAATAAATTAATATTTGGACTAGCTACATCTAATGGTGTAATTCGGTGTGATATTTCACATAAGAATGGCCCATTTTGGCTGTTTGCAAGTGACCAAGAACCTATAAAATGGATTAGTTTGCAAAATTTGACATATTTCCTCCCAAAGACAAATTATTGAAATTAATTTTTTCTAATCTCTTATATAGAAATGAGTAAAAGAGTTCAAATTGTAAGTGAACCAGTTATACTGAAAACAGGTAATAATACCAGAACAGGAGAAAATGAAAAAACTTATGGAATGCAATCTATGGGTTGTTCTAATGAAACAAGGAAACGTGAATTAACCAGTCCAAAAGAAGTTATAAAATATGTATCACATAACTTTAAAATACAAAAATTAAATATTCCTAATTTAAATCCTGTGATTCTCAAGGCTTGTTTAGCTTACCAACGTCTTTATATGGTTAATTTTGACAAGAACATNCAAGAATTCTTGGGATGTCTGTAAAAGGGAGGTTTTCTAAAAAATGCAAAAAATTGCTCAAAAACATATTGGTACATAGTTAAAAAGGGGGTATAATTGAATAATTATTTATACGGGTATGGCTGTAGTTTTTTTACTGCCTTGCTGCCAAATCCAGAATTTCGAAAAAACAACTTTTTTCATATCAAAATCAATAGAAAAGTGTAAAAAGTTATTGAAAACTGATCATTATTAGAAAACTGCATATATAGAACCCCATATTTTATTACTACTGACTTTAAATGTAAATAATATTAATGTTCCTTTTGTAGACACTTTTAAGTACCTAGGAGTAACTATTGACTCAAAGTTAAAATTCAACTGTCACATCAATTTAATAGTTAGCTATAAAAAGGATGACACTAGTAGTTAGGCAATTACCACCTTGTGCAATAATTCAATTCTCCCATCCTTTCATCATGAGTCACCTTAATTATGCAAACATTTTATTTACTGACCTTTATAAAAAAACTTAATATTTTTAAAACTTGATAGTCAATTAAGATGGGCATTAAATATCACGACGAAAATCTCATCGAAAACCAAACATTAAACTTCTAGGTCTATTCTTTTCCCAAAACAACTTGTTATATTGAATACCCTTCTGACATTCTTCAAGCCAATCAGAAACCTACCACCTTATAATACGATTAAAATACCGGGATTTACTCAAACATAATTCAAGATCAAATTTTTTTTACATGTGTTAAGTATAAGAAATCATTGCTAGGATACAGATTTTATAGCAATGACTATACTATAACTTGTTATTAAAATAGTACTATAGTAATTTATCCATAGCCTGCAAGATTTGTTTTGTAATTTATGTGAATTGTATATATGTGTTTTTGTGAATTTAATGACGCTATTCAGGTAAATTATCAGTTATTTAATTGTTAACATTTATCTGAATAATGAATTTCTTATCTTATAAAATATTTGAAAAATTATTATACGACCAAATTTACCTATATGTGAATTAATTTAAAAAAGAAACGCATCATTTATTTAACATGTTTCGGCATGCCACTGCCATTGTCAAAAAGTTTTCCACTATATTAATTACCGATACTTTCACCACGAGCAGTCAGTCCTTGTGAGTGCGCTGTGCTTACCACGCTTAACGCTCTCATTGCGTTACCTGGAGGAGTTAAGCATAACAAAATTATTAGCTCCTCTCAAGAATCTCGGCAGAGATGAACTAATTATCCAGCTCGAAATCTTTTATCTTACCGTTTCCGCCCCAACACTGGTTCTCAAACGCACACCAACCAAATGCCGCCCAACACCTTTGAACAATCTCCATCAAAACATGCCTTATTTTCACCGCTAATATGCCGAAGTTATGCCGACATTCTCTCAACACCACCGCCGAGGTTCTTTCATATGTTTAATTCTAATTATTCTTAATTTAAAATTCAATATTAAATGTGTTAGAGAAACCTTAACTATATATAAACAATTTAAGAAACAGCATGAATAGGTCCAAGATGTTTAAAAAATGGATTTTCATTATTCTACTTTCTAATACTAAAAATAATGCTACTTATATCCGGCATCGAGATTAATCCCGGGCCTTTCAAAGCTGATGATATTTATGAATACTCAGAATTATCATACATAATGCATTCAACTAATTCGTTTAAATATATTCACATAAATTTTCAGAATCTCTCAATAGAAAATTTGGAATTTAGACAATTCATTTCTGAACTGGATTCAAACTTTATTCTGGGCATAACTGAAACCTGGTTAACAAATGATAATTACAATTCGTCCTGGTCAATTGATAACTCTAAATTGAAAATATTTAGAAAGGACAGAAATCCAACCTTTCATTTTAAAAGACAAAAGGAGGTGGTGCCATGTTTTTAATACCTGAAATACTCAAACCTATACTTAGGCCAAATATAGCAAAAGATTTAACTTATGAAAGTCTTTGGGTTGAAAATGTCTTACCGACGTTCTTCAAATAGTTAACAATACTAAACACAGCTATAAATATGTTGAATGAATTACCAAAATATATTAAACAAATAGTAGATTAAAAACTTTATAATGGATATTAAAAAATATTTTTGCACTTATAATATAAAAAACTGAAATGGCGAGGTTATACATTGCATAATGCTGATTACTCTATTAATAGTGTGAATTGTGGTATTTCAACAGAATCCGTCGCATTTGTAAATTTTTAATTCTTAAGTACAAATTTAACTTCTTTGGGATGCCAAAGCTTCTGGAAAAGAACGTCTTTGGAAAGGCTACTATTTGTCTGAAAACCAAAGTTATGGATGCAAAAGATTTTTGCTGTTTTTGTTCTGATTGCCAAAAATTCGTTAACTTTTGTATTATTTGCAGTAGTTTAATAAAGCCTTGAAATAGTAGTTTTAACGAAACCATTTATCGTTGCATAAATGTAGTTTTAGGCTAATCGTACTATAATATAATCTTTTTGGAAGTAATATGACAAATGTTTGTTATGCAGTTTGACTTAACATTTGAATCCTTTAGTATTTTAGATGGATAACCAATGATTTTTGGAAGGTCATAAAATTATTTTCGCATATAACACTGGAACAGATAGAAATTTTCTTTGGAAACAAAAAGGGCAATGAATTGTTCATAGGGCTGCGGAAAAAACAACCAAAAATGATTAGTTAGAGGTAAAATGTTCATACGAACATATTAACAAACTAAAATGTAAATTATTTTTGACAAATCTACAATTATTCCCAGACGTTGGAATTGGGCCGATTATTTAGGCCCAAGTCCGACCCATTTCAAAATACCAATTATTCGCCCCAAAGCCCAGGCAGGCACAAATTATTTTCTTTTACGCCACTGATAGGTTCTTGCCTTATGGCCCATAAGCACGATGAATTTGATTAGGTAATTTGCACAATGTATTGATTAATATCTGCATATGCGCTCCGCTTTAGTCCGTCAAAAATGCTAATTCAATTCTGTTGAAATTCAAATTGCATTGTTAATCCTAATACAATAAACGGGTCATGCAGGGCCGTAGTCCTGGGTTCAAGTGAGTTCAACCCTTCCGGGGCAGACATGAGTTCCTCCTGTACATAATTGAATTTTGCTACCGAATAGTATTGAATGTGCGTTTTCACAAATGTTACCAATGAAGACAAAAATTTTCTAGTTTTAAATTTGTGCATAGATTAACCTTAAATTGTTTAGAATTCTTTTTTGCTTTTTAGATTCTTTTTAAAATTGTTAAACGTTTTCATCTCACAAAATAATAAAATCTCAAAAATCAGATTGCCCAATGTAAACGAGGAGTTCCTCCCCTTTCTAAAGGAAACTGCATACATTTTAATATTTTGCTTAGACTTATAGAAAACATAAAAATTTTGTCATTGATAATATTGTAATGTTAAAGTGAGATAATTACGATAGTTGGCAGAGCTGACAAAGATTTATCAATATGTTTAATCTCCAGGTATTTCATTATCAGGTCATGGCGAAATTGCCAATTTTGCACTGAAATTGTTTATTGCAATTAGCTGTTTGCATGTAAACAAACCTTAAAAAAGGAAACAAGAGCATTTATATTCTGCTACTCTTTTATCGAAACATTTCTTAAAAAATAATTCTATATGAAAATGAAATTTGTGCATATTTCAATTTTTATATGTATTTTTACACGTTCTACAAAACTACTGGAGATTCACTAAAAAATTTGACAATTGTTTACATGAATTTCATTTAAAATTTACTACTGTAGATCAATTTATTAATTATTAATCTTTAAATGTATCCTCAGGTGCCCTGAATACCAGAAGATGAAAAATATTGGTATTTAGAGTCACTATATTAATACCAAGGTTGGCAAAAAATGTATTTTTTAGAAAAAAATTTAAAAATGTTTTCTGCTTTTAGACAGACCCAGATCAATGTGCGAACGCATAGTAGCAAACATTGAATTATGATAAACTTAATCATTTTTCGCTTCATACACGTAAACAAAACGCAAGTTTTACTAGTTTTTTTGGTAGAAAGGCGGTTATAAAACGAATTGACAAAACCAAAAAATTTTCCAAACTTTCCTATATAATTTTTAAAAAAATATTTAAAAACAGTTGTTTTAAACATTGCTCAAAACATGTTTTAAACAGGTCCTGTTTAAAACTTGCCAACCCTATATAATACTATTTTTTTGAAGTAACCACCCTTTAAAATATTTCACCCCTGCTGAGTATTACGAAACACGGCCAAAGTATCATACATGTCACGTGTCATAAGTTCCTTCTACCGCCACCACTAATTTAGTAATATAAGTATTGCCAGGATTGCAATCGTCCTTTTTATCATTTAGAGAACGTATCAGTTCGTATATATTCAATTACTAAAATTCTCTGACAAATTACATCAATTTTCATCAGCAAAATGTAAGTGGAAGTTTTCATAAACGTTCTTTGCTTGTAGCAGACAAAATTTAGATGTTAGAAGTATTGCACCAGCCAACAATGCATGCCTGATTAAATTTAGAATGAATAATTTTTGAAAGTTGCAAAGTTTAAGTTTCCAAGTGAATTTTTTCTTGTTTCAAATATCAATTAAAACAATAGGCCCAAGCCAGGCCCGACTCAACTTTAGGCCCAACCCAATTCCAACTCTGCCGTTGTACAATCAGCAATTTATTGTTAATTTGGGAAAAAATATAGTGCTTCTTAAAGAGACCAAGTTAAACAGGGATATATTTCAACCACAAGTCCTTCATGAATCAATAACAACTTTGCAGATATATTAAACAAGTTTTTTTACTTAATACAGTTAACAGCATCTAAAAATTTGGCGAATAACTACACGGTCTTAAAAAGGTTAATACAGAAAAATTTAAATCAAGCAGATTTTTTCTCCAACTACCAGATTGGTAAAAATATCTTCCTCATCAAAACTTTCGCATTCGCTGAACTTCGAACTGCAAACAGAAATCGTTCGCCGACGATTAATTTCCTCCATTACTTCCCTACAAATAAAATTCTAATAGAAAAATTATTTCAAAAATTATATTTAATAACCCACATGCATGTAAATATGCACACTAATCAACAAATTGGGATTGCAATGAGTTATGTCCAAAATGCTGAGATCCGCGTAAATGATGTTTAAGACATATTTAAATTGAATACTCACACCGGATTAGATTCAGAAATATATCTTAATTATATTTCAAGATTTTCCTACTGAGCAAAATGTTTTATTATCTTAGAATTAGAAATAGAGTAATTGGCAAACGATTTTACAATTCGATTAGCTCGTAAATATTAGTAGAACATGGTAATAGAATTAATGAGATGGCAATAAGAATTTTCACAAATTCATTTCGACAGATGTCGACCTAAATAGATTAGCTCAAATGAAGAAGCGAATGATATCATAAATAGCACAGGTGGCGTTCTAAAATGTGAAAACATTCTTTAAACAAAATGTTCAGACAATTTATCGCAGACGTTCAATCAATAATCATGAATTAACAGTATTTGTAATTGATATAAAATCACTTAATTAAATTTAACTATTTATAGTCTGATTCTAGAAAAGAAAGTTATATATAATTTGAAATTTCAGCTACATAAGCATTTGCATTAACATCAAAATAGTCTACAGAATTAATTTAATCTATCGATAATTTTTCAAAATGTCTAAGTATAACGCAACAAATGTATAACAATCAGTATTAAGGTAGAATCTCGATTGTACGAACAATTTTGGTTCTCAGAGCATGAGTGAAATTAACATACATGTACAGTCTGATGTAGGTAATTGAATTTTAGGCCTCTTATTGACATGTATGCAAGGCAAATTTTTATTTTAGGAAGTGAATTCAAAATGGTAACTTTTATAAATTTTTCACAAAGGTTCGGGAAATCGAGTCTACCGTAACTCCAATTTAAAATATTGAATATAGCATTGAAAAGTAACATACGAGAAATCGTCACTAATGAAATGAATGCAGTCAGGTTTGGCAAAACCATTGAAAGTCGAAGAAGCAGACATTGTATAGGCGCCCATATCTAAAATGCATACATAATACTCCAACCTACAACATTGAACTCTTCAACTATCTAGATTCATGACAATTACACACATTAGAGATTCGAGCAATTATACTTGTGTTTTCCAAAAATATAAAGCAAGATTCCAAAAATGTTAAAAGATTTTGCTGATATGCCAATTCAAGTATGGCTCGGAAATATGCAGAACTGGAAACACAATATGAGGCCATTACATAAAAAATTAAATGGTTCATATTCAAGATGTAATGAAAAATATTGATATTCACGATGTTAACACAAAACAACACTTTCTGGCCATGCTCAACAACCCTCGAAACAGTTTAATCTATAATGCAAATACACGTCAACCAGTACTGGGTGTTCAGGGGTTTTTAATTTTTAATTTCTAATGACCATTTTTGATAATTAACTTTTCTTGAAATTATGCAGCTCATCATTGTAATGACTGTAATATGTTGTTGCCAAATTTGGCGTAAATTATTGCTAGTTTTAATTGGCAGGCTAAGAGTAGTCTTGTGTTCCTATGTTCTCATTTGAAGTAAAATGAATCTCCCTTTTTCTAAATATCAGATAACCATAAATTATTGGTTTTTCAAAATTTCAAAATTTTGAAATCATTGAACTTGTTCAAGTCAAAAGTATGCAGAGCAGTAAACTTAATTAATTTTTCACAATTGTTGAATTAAAACAACATTTCATTTTGCATGATAAACTTGTAATTCCGGAAAGGGTAAACCTACTAAAACATGAATAAACTGCTAATATTAACCATAATAATACATGTATTACATTTGCATAGTTTAGGTTCATTAACAGTTAAAGGATAAATTTAAATGATAGTAACAGCTTCACTAATAGCATTTGTAAATATTAGTTTCTTGCAATTTATTCAACAAATATATTTTCTAACATATAATTGCATTCCATAATAATGGTAGTAGATTATTTTTTTATTTTAAAAACTTCAGTTATAACCACAGGAATGTAGGGACGGCCCGGGGGGGGTAGGGGACGGCCTGCTACATCGGCTAAAGCCAAGCAGGCCTGTCGGGTTTTCTATTTGAAAAATATCATTCAATGATAGCTTATCCAATTTTGCACCAATTTTTTTCGATTGTTGCACCTTTTAAAAAAATCTGGATATTATATTTTTCATGCAATTCCACGGAACGTTTCCATGAAATTCTTGTTGTCTTCAATTATAGTACAATGAAAATTAATTGTTTGCCTAAATAATAATCATTTTTTAATAGGAAATTTAACGAAAAGAAGACATTTACGCGTTTTCTGTAACCCTTATACTATAATCAGATAAAACGTGAAGCAATTTACTATAGATTTTCGATTTGCAATTGCTGTTTGTTCAATAGTTTTATATGTTTAAACTTAATTTTTCACATTAAGATGAATTTGATTGTAGTATAACCATTAGTGTTCCCATGTACTAAATTATAACATTAGGATTGGGCCCGGGAATGCTTATTTTTATGAACAAATTTCAGCAAATCCAAAACAATCAAACAATATATTCAATATGTACTCTTAAAATCGTAAATTCTTATAGATGACAGACATGTATTTATTAAAAAATACCAACCAAATCTATCTTAAATACTAAATACATATTGTTTTCTGCATCCTTACATATTTAGCAACGCTAAATGGTTGAACAACAGAACACAAGCTAACTGAAGCTTAATTGTTGTAGTTTTAAAAAAAAATATATTTTAGTAACTTATGCCATTGTAATTCTAAAGATACCATTTTAATAAAAAACTATATCCTTTTTAATATTTTGCTAAATATCATTCTAATCCACTCATAGCATACACTGAACAGGCTTACAATTTGTATGGTAATGAATTGCTTAACTACTTAGGCTCTTCAACTTTAAGACTTTATATATATAATGCATAAATCTCCTCAATATCTCAATACAATAAAGTCAAAAAATTATTTCTGATTAGTGGATATTCAATTTACTTTTGAAATAGTTTTTCTAAATAC
>CABFPE010000666.1:217191-231138 GCA_900660155.1 Hofstenia miamia | reverse complement strand
ATTTTGTGTTATAGTTCTATAGTAGACAGTCGCGCGCATTTAATAAACTTATTCCCAAGTCTATACTCCCAAAATTGATGGAGCATTGGGTGTCATAAAAGATGGAATCAATTAAAAAACTAAAAAATTCCAAGTGCGGAAAGCCAATTATCTTGGTAACTAAGGCTTGGATTTCCAAAATTCTTTTTTAGTGCAGTAGTTTAAATGTAACTTTACATTATAAAAAAAGAAATTTTGAAAATCCATCAATATTGAAGATGTCAGTGAAGAAATCATTTTCCTCGCTTGTAAAAAATCATTTTATGCATTCAGATACGCCGCCTATTAATGGATATTTGCTATTGCAAGTGCATAAAAATGGCAATAGCGCCAAAACGAAGCCTCATACCCCCAATTTTTTTTTCATATTTCACAATAACGTATCCACTTTTATCTCACAGGAAAAATCTGAAATTAGCTGATACAATATTAAAGAAAATGGGTACCTTTTTCCGTCGATTTCGGATATATGGCAAATACATAACGGAACACCACAGCATTGAACAAATGCTGCGGTGAATGAATTCGATTGGCAAGGGCCGTACCATCCAGTACTGGGTGTTATGGGGTTTTTAATTTTTAATTTTTAATGAACATTGTACATATTCCATTATTCTTTCAATTGATGCTTGTCATCAAATAAAACACTGTAATCAGATGTTGCTGCAAGCTGTCATTGTGCTCATGAGATTTAGGGTTAGTTATAATTGAAAGTCTGGAATTTGTCTCATGTTCAAATTTCAAGTACCAATGATTTTCATAAGATTCTCCCTAATCCTAAATTTCAGATAACTCTATTTTAGTGGTCTTGCAAATTTTCCAAATTTTGATTTCATTGAAAATGTTTAACTGAAGACTATTCTGAATTTTAGACTATAACTTTTTGTAATCTTCAACTAAATATATTATTTCCAAATTTTTACTTAATACTTCATTACTTTTTTGCGTATACACTTTGAATTCCTTAAATATTAAGTACTAAATTCAATAATACATGTATTATCTTCGTATAGTTCAGATTTATCAACAGATAAAGAAAAACTTAAATGCTTGACAAAACTTCACTGCATTTGTATATATTAGTTTCTTGAAATTTATTCACAAAATATATTTTCTGACATATATTTGCATTCCATATTAATGGAAGTAGATTATTTTTTTATTGTAAAAAACGTCAGTTCTAACTACAAGAATGTAGGGACGGCCCGGGGTGGGTATGGGACAGGCCTGCTACATCGGCTAAAGCCGAGCAGGCCTGTCGGTTTTCTATTTGAAAAATATCATTCTGTGATAGTTTATCCGAATTTGCACCAATTTTTTTCGATTGTTGCACCTTATAAAGAAATCTGGATATTATATTTTTCATGCTATTCCACGGCACGTTTCCATGAAATTCTTGTTGTCTTCAATTATAGTACAATGAAAATTAATTGTTTGCCTTAATAATAATCATATATTAATAGGAGATTTTACGAGAATGAGACATTTACGCGTTTTCTGTAAGCCTTGATACATATAATCTGAAAAACGTGAAGATATTTACTATAGATTTTCGATTTGCAATTGCTGTTTCTCAGTAGTTTTATATGTTTAAACTTAATTTTTCACATTAAGATGAATGTGATTGTAGTATAACCATTAGTGTTCCCATGTACTAAATTATAACATTAAGATATGGACCTGGAATTGTTTATTTTTACGAACAAATTTCAGCAATAGCAAAACATCAAACAATATATTCAATATGTACTCTTAAAATCGCAAATTCTTATAGATGACAGCTATGTATATATTAAAAAATACCAACCAAATCTATCTTAAATACTAAATACATATTGTTTTCTGCATCCTTACATATTTAGCAACGCTATATGGTTGAACAACAGAACATAAGCTAACTGAAGCTTAATTGTTGTAGTTTTAAAAAAAATATATTTTAGTAACATATGCCATTGTCATTCTAAAGATACCATTGAAATCCAATACTATATCCTTTTTAATATTTTGCTAAATATCATTCTAATCCACTCATAACATACACTGAACAGGCTTACAATTTCCATGATAATGAATTGCTTAACTACTTAGGCTCTTCATCTATACGACTTTATATATATAATGCATAAATCTCCTCAATATCTCAATACAATAAAGTCAAAAAATTATTTCTGATTAGTGGATATTCAATTTACTTTTGAAATAGTTTTTCTAAATACATTGAAATAGTAGAAGAAAGCTTCACTATATAATGAGACCAACATCTGTAGATTACGATTCACACATTGTTCTGCAACTTATCTCTACGTTTCTACCCAAATATTTGTAAGCAACTACTTTAGATTCAAAACAAAGCTGCATATTCACTATAACAAATTTAAAATTTGCCATATTTGCCAAAGGATTTCTTTGTCTCTTTTGTCCGAGTTGATCAATGAAATATGATTTTTGGGGAGCCCGCATAGATCTTCTGTGCATTGATAATATTTTTATAATTTAGTTATCTTTATGATGATCGTAATGAAAACAATTTTATGAAATTCAATCGTACAATTATATAATTTCAAAGTTTTAATGAACCTTCCATGTTTAAATGCAGCACATAGAATGAAATTGTAAAGTTGTCTGTACATGTCCTAAAATAATTTTGCAAGGAATTAGTTCATATCACGCTAGTATATTGCGCTGTCATTAATGCAGTAAATTCAGAAATTTTCAATTGATATTCGTAAATTTTGCGTGGAGGTAAATCAATTAATGCAATACATATTTTGTGAAATATTTCTGTTAATCAACTTGCTGCAACGTTATATACAAATAGTAGATTATGTATATTTTTATATACCTCTGAAAATAATATATATTTTATATAAATTAACAATGCTTAGTACTATTATAAAATGACAATAGTATTATGCAAATTTTTTTAAATTTAAAAAAGTTCAATAAAAAGTTTTGCACTCAAAAGCCTGAAATTTTGGGCTTTTAGCAAATGTGATTTTTGGCATATGTAGAATAGATTTTTCTAAGTCGATCGCACTTGGTTCCAGCTTCATATGGTAGAAATTGACAGAGCAATACATGTTTTAAATTTTTTAAAGTTTTTAAGGCTTTTTCAGAAAAGTTTTACAAACTTTTACGATTTTATATTATAGTTCAATAGTAGACAGTCGCGCGCATTTAATAAACTTCTTCCCAAATTTATACTCTTAAAATTGATGGAGCATTGGGTGTCATAAAAAATGGAATCAATTAAAAAACTAAAAAAATTCCAAGTGCGGAAAGCCAATTATCTTGGCAACTAAGGCTTGGATTTCCAAAATTCTTTTTTAGTGCAGTAGTTTAAATGTAACTTTAAATCATCAAAAAAGAAATTTTGAAAATCGATCAATATTGAAGATGTCAGTGAAGAAATCATTTTCCTCGCTTGTAAAAATTCATTTTATGCATTCAGATACGCCGCCTATTAATGGATATTTGCTATTGCAAGTGCATAAAAATGGCAATAGCGAAAAAACAAAGCCATTTTGTCTCAATTTTTTTTCATATTTCGCAATAACATATCCACTTTTATCTCACAGGAAAAATCTGAAAAGAGCTGAGACATTATTGCAGAAAATGGGTACCTTTTTCCGTCGATTTCGGATATATGGTAAACAGATAACGGAACACCACAGCATTGAACAAATGCTGCGGTGAATGAATTCGATTGGCAAGGGCCGTAACATCTAGTCCTTTTACTTAGCACAAGGTGGAGCAATAATCTCACACGTAAATAGTCTGACTTTCTGTTTGATGCTATGCATATTCACGGGCCGCGGTTATCGTTGGCCATGATTCAACCTAGATAGCACAGAATAGTCATGGAAGGATGTTGATACATGCAATCGAAAAATAGATAATTCTGAAATTGCTCCGCCACGTATGACACCTTATATGATATGGTAAAGCTGGTAGGAAGAAGAATGCTCTTAATGCAATATCCGAGACATTATGGGCAATGATAATTCATTGACTCAACGAATGCTCAATGCAAACTTCATCTGCTACCCTGCGCAGCTGGTTTGTCAAGAAAACGTTTCAAAAATCGTTCAAAAGCAAGACTTGAACAGCCAAACATTGACGCAAGATTGAAGTTTTTCACCGAAATTTTAGGGAAACGTAACAGAAAACTTGTTCCATGACGAATTAGGTTTAAATTTACACTTTATCTAACTATGGCTACTCTCCGGCGAATCAAGAAGCGGTACTCTACCAACCCAAGTAAAATATGTCTCTATGTCGAATAACTTCACATGCAGAATTTGAGCATCATGTGCTCGTAGAAAACCCCTTTGTTAGACTATCATTTCTAGTTTTTTGAAATGAGGCAACGGATTCTGGTGTTTATTCAAATAACCCTATCCTTGTACTAGATAATGCTAGGTGTCACTACTGTGAGTCAATCAAAACATTTTATCGTTTTCAAAACTCATGAGTAGCAGAATAATAGTACTATAGTGCACAAATTGGCTGTTAACAGCAAAACTGTCTGCTGTTAATATCAAGAGCAAATTTGCCACTCCTGATTATGAATAAATAAAACACTGAAAACTAATTTTAACATTTAATACCACACTTATCACTGAATCAAGAGTTCACAATTTTATAACTTTACGGTATCCCATTTACTTTCAAATAACTTAGTACAAGTATAGTTAAAAAAGTAGTTTGTCTTATTTTAATGATTCCTTTAGTTTCGCAGCACACACTACAATGACAAAAAGCTGAAATAAAATTCAGTGGTCACGCGCCATGTTACAAATGACACATCTGTTCCTTTGATCTACGTAATAAATATAATATACAACTGCTAGCCTCATTGAATTCTCTTCCTTAAATGAGCTCATTAGTAAAGTTACTGCAATCAACTTTCTATTGACAAGGTGACTAGAAATAAATAGACTAAAATCGCATAATTGGATTTGGAATATTTTATAGCTATTCAGCACAAGAAACGCACGTAATCACTATTACATCATCTCTAAAAATGGTCTCATCAAATATCCAAAAAAGGAATAGATCAAATATACTAAATAAATCACATCACTTTAGTGACAAAAGCGTAGGCTCACAATCAAATCGATCATGTTGATACTACATGGTGTAAGTACTCAAGTCTACCAAATTGGTTTACATTATCAAACGACAAACAGGATACTGTAATTTAGATGTATAGACATCAAAAGTGTAATAATCAAATGCATACACCAATATGCAAACATTGCAAAAATGATAATTAAGCAAAAATTAAATATTTCCCACACTATAAAACTACAAATTTTTCAAATACAATTATGAACATTTGATAGAATGACGCTAATAGGAAATCACATCAAACAATGCTATTCCGGATATCCGCAGAGGTTATCTAAATGAAATCTAATTTAAATACTTGACCAAGGATTCCTTCAATAAATCATTAGTGACTGCAAAAATACGTGGCTTAAAACACGTAGAAATCCACTAAAAATGAAAGAAAAAGGGAATTACATTTAACGTAGAAATAAAACGTTTCCCAAATCTTGGCATTCAATTCAATATCTGGAAAAAGTGACTTCCACTTCAGTAGTAATAACATGGCAATGCAAGCAAACGAATTCTGTTCAAACATTCTTTATAATTAGCAGTTTCCTGACTGCAACTGTGCTGTAAAAAATGTCATTTCTAGGAAATATTGCAAATTGAGTTGAAAACTTATTTTTGCTGTACATACTCATCACAATATGATGAATGAGCTACATTAGCCAACGATGTTAATAAAATAAAAACGTCAAATAATTTTCAAAAAGCATTCATATAAAACTTACTTTTGAAAACTAGCCAATCTCCAATATTGAGATGAGGGAGCAATGTATGTTCAGCCACTTGATCAAGCCCATCGCAAGTAGGACCCCAGATGCTTGAATCGACTAGTATACCAGAACGATTCTAAATACAGGATATTAGGACATTCTTCCCCACGAAACAATTCTGTATAATTTTAAGATATTACACAAACTCAACAAACAATTCCGACAAATGCTGTTAGCCAATGCAATATGCGGCCATTCGTACCACGGTGTTTGCGTTATTGCATCAACATTAATGTTTAACAAATTATTGCGGAATTGGGATTGGCATTCAAATTTTATGGAATAAAGCAATAAGACAGGTTTTTAATAATTGTAATTCTTTTTATAAAGAAAAATTATAAATATAAATCTTTTCCTATTGATGCAGAAAAAACTTAAAAACATATCAACATTTATGAAAGGCAAGTAGTATCATCAAAATTACAAAATCAAAATTACAAAAACCATTTTTACAAACTGTTTAAAGGGAAACCGAAATTCTTTCTAAAGTTAAAGTGCTTGGTACAATAATTTTGGAACAGAAGGGAACTCAAGTCTAGTTAGAATCGATTTTATGGACGGTATTCTGTTGTAGCACAATTGGAAAAGTCTGCTTAAAATCCAATGATTCAACAATTTGTAGAGTAGAGGAAAATATTTGCGAGATTCTTCATAAAAACAACGGTGAAATGGGTTATTGCACATCAACGGCTCAAAATATTTTTACTGTAAACATGCGCCCTAAGTAATACACTAAACGAGTTCAGATCTATAAAATTAAGAAATTATTTGTTAATGAAATGCACAGGGAGCAAAGGATATAAATATAATTTTTCAATGGCCGTAGCCCTCATGAAGAAAACAAACATGTATTCGAAGCTATTTCTGACTATTTCGCAATAGAGAAAGCGCGCTTTTCTGGAAATGAAATTATGGATTGTCAAACCTCTACTTCTACAGCTCAACCAACTATTATTTTGTAATCTTATTTGTAATTTTGAATAGAAATAACTCATTTTTACCCAAAACCTATTATATACGCTCGTGTGACACAGTCTAAAATTAACTACTCCTATAATAATTCTTATAATTAAATCGAAATCTGTAAGTATATTTAATGAGAACACCACAAAAAATGCTTTTAGCCACAACGTAGCAACGTGCTATAATAGTATATCATATCATTAAAATAAGAACTTTCAAATGAAATGAGATGACTACATATACGTTTTGATCATATAAACGTACATATGCGCTTTTATTATTATATAATGATAACATAGGTTATGTATTTTTTTTAATAAAACTGGAGGCACTATGTAAATTGGGGTTGACCCAAAGAATGGACAATCCGAAGAAGGATGCCCATTTGCACTATTTGCAAATAGTGAACCTATGTAAGGAATGCGATCAAAGAATTTTAATAATTATGAAGATCCAATGAGTCTAAATTTTCATTTTCCTTGGTTTTCAGAGGTATCGCAATACCATGATAATTGTAATGTCGTGACAGCTTTAGTTATTTATTATACTGTTATTATTCATACAACCTGTAAATTTTCGTTCCCCACAAAATTTTGTAAGAATAAAAAATTATTTTTTTTGCAAAATATGTTTGTTAAGAGTATCTATATTGGTTTGCTTTCTATCAGAACAGAATTTGGCGTTTGTAACATAGTAAATTTCGATTTTTGGCGCTTTGTAATTCATAGACTGATTTAGTATGTTACAAAGAGCCATATATATATATATATATATATATATATATATCTCAAGGACTACATTAGTACAGTTTATATTAAATAAAATATAACCAATGCATAACTAACTGTCATAGGTTGAACAAATATCACCTGCAGAACAAAGTTCTTTGACAAGTTTTGCATTTTATGTTACAAAGTATGTCGATAGGTAGGTAAAAAGATACATGTCAAAATCAAATATACAATAGTTAAAGTAAATGAGATGGATTTATATTTTCTAATGAGTTAAAGAGTAAACAGCATGATGAATAAAAGTAAACAAACTACGTCAATAACAATTACATCATTAAATGAAAGAAAGTTGTTAACACTAAAAAAGCACATTAGTGACAGGCATTAGATTACCTACTAAACGAAATGAATGATGTCAAATACAAATTATAGGCTCCATCCAGTCTACAGTACACAGGCATTGGAAATAATCGATGGCGAAATATTTCCAGTAATTAAAATGCATAAGTGAATTTTGATATGGAAAACAAATATATTTCTTACCAAACATGAATTCTAAAATAGTTCGCCTAAACTAGAGACCCCATAACCATAAAGATATTAAAAATGCTACAGGCAGACCGAATTCTGCTCAATAAATATACAAAAGAAGGGACGCCATAATTTAAATTTGTGTTACGAAGCGTCGGTATATTAGATCATAGATGACTCATCATACTATTAGTTATTGGGCTACCATACATTTGATATACAAATATAACTTGTTACTGAAAATGAAGCAGAATAATAGTTTTAAAATTACTGGATGGTTTATGTTGAAATGCGGGTGGGCCAAGAAAATGACTTAAACCAAAGAATCCAAACTCACTATCCTCTTAAATTATAGAATGTTACAACATTCGAACCATAATAAATGTGGTATAAACTATTAAAAAGAATTAACTGTTCGAGCTATTAACCAACTACACTTCCAGAAAAAATATTCGATTGCAATATTGGCATTGCGTTTTGCTAGAACGAAGTACTAACAATCGAAGATACGATAGTAAATAAATATTTGTATTTGTTAAGTAATGACGTAATGTCAACTAGATACGAAATTTGAGTGAATTCTATTAAATATTGCATTGGAAGTAGTGCTGTGCGTCCCAACCTACTTTAACAGGATCCTTAAAAAATAGCGCTTGCTTGGTTACATCATACATCTATGCTGCATCTATATTTAATCCTTATTTTTCATAATCAAATTGTACATTTCTGTGTTAACATCCAACTGATGTTCAACCTCATATCGTCAATATCTTCTTCTCATTTACCTATTTTTCAATTTTAGGGAATTTTACGGCATATTTTCGTCTCTTAATAGGCTATATTATACCTATATCCACATTATGATGTAAGCATTATTGAGAATGCTCGTAGTCTATCAAAATTTAATGAAAAAAAATGTACTCAAATGGTGTTCATAAATAAGAATGAAATAATAAATTTAGAACTTTATGAATAATATATCCTTTTCCCACAAATTTGATATTTCTTAAAATGGTGCACGAATTATTGCAATTCTAGAATTTGAAATGTGAAAATGTAGAGTAGTACTAGAATTACAATAGGAATCTTTGCACGCATTCATAAAATTTCTATTGTTTTCTAATACCGCAATCATTGCAATCAATAAATTTTGAAAATCACAGATAGGATTACTTAACTGGATTTTAACCTGATTAACCGGTTCCTGCAGATTAACCTGCTGGTTTACCCGGTTTTAACCTGACCGGATCCAGCACTAATTGGGAGGTATTGATCTGCTAGTCAAGTTTCTGGCTAGGGTTTGAAGCGGTTTACAACTGATTCGTTAATTGTATTGATACATGAGACAGAATATGTGCAAAATATTTTGAACATGCACAAAGAATAGTGTCGTTTCAAAAATGAAAAGTCGTTATCTGCCATTTTAAAATTGCCGGTTAAAACTTCTGGGACTCCACCCCTGTAACTGACATTGAATTGAATGTATGTTTCCACATAAATTATTAGAAATTGGAAACAATTTACTTAAATTGATGTGAAGACCTTACCAGCGCGATTGGTTGAACCTCCGCATGATCAAACATAAGACAATTGAAAGATCCATAAAGACCGTCATTAATGAACAATTTTTGATGCTCATCTAAACAAAATAATAAAATCAATATGGTGTACAATTTAAAGTAAATAGTACATCCCTCCACATTATAACACTATATGACAGACTTAATGAGAGCATTATATAAAGCTTTACATTAATTTCATGCAAAAAACAAATAAATTGTTTGATGTTTGAAATAATAGAAGGTTTTTGTATCACAATATTTGCAATGTTTAAGCAACAACAAATTGAATACTGCATCCTTAAAACTTATGCTTTAAATTTTAGATTGTGAATTTTATTAAATGGGTGAGCAAAAATATCAAATAACTCTAAATCTAACTCTAAATACGCATAAGCTCATGCTGAGTTCTTTCGATAACAATAATGAGCATTTCAACTTCTGAGTAATCAATTGGGCGCGCTTACTATGAATGAATGAACATATCTAACGTCAGATGAACAACTCGATTGACGATTTAAGCTCAAATACCCTGTCAAGTAAAAGACTAAATTTGAATTACATGTTACCACATGTTCTAATATCAGATTGGACTGATAATTTAATCATATTTACAACGTGTAACCTATTAATTGAATAAAATAAACCCAGAATTGAAAATTTTGTTCAGCACGGGTGTTCTATATTTTCATAAGTTGAGGCTGGAATTGCTTATATTTTTCAACCCCTTCAGTGTTCTTACAATATTAATAATTGCTTAAAGAAAAGAGATACTTATATATAAATGTATTTTTTTAGCTAAAGTTCTTTCCAATTTCAAGAAATCCTTTATTCTCAAACATACAGATGAATAAAACTAAAAACAGTAAAGAAAAAAATGAAATATACAATTCATTTTCAATTATACTGCTACTATAATAAAAAAGAAAATTTGGTGGGTAATGCCGAGTCAAATTTGAATAATTTCAAATTGAAAAGGATCGAGAAACTGTCAACAAGGAATTTAGCAAAGTAGCAGTTTACTATATTTTATTTCAAATTTAATACTAGAGATATGATGTTGACCATACCAAACTTAGACTGTGTAAATTTAGAAACAGAATTTTTGAAATAAAGATGGAAATTAAACTTACATATATGTCGCTTTAACAAAAAATTTTTCAGATGGACGATATTTAGAAAACTTACTATTTCGAAACAGTGCACTCAAATACATTGAATTTTATATAATTATAATTATAAGTATTATTTAAATTGTCGGGCCTTAACGTTTATTGGCCTAGGTCGGACTTGAGCGTAAATTTTTAGCTTATGTCCATCTCTGGCTTTACATTTAGCAAGCTTAAATTCGATAACGTACAATACCTCCAAGTTTATCAACGACAATCTTTCTAGCAATAACATTTGTAACTAGGGTGAATGCACTGGCTGCAAAATAGCGTCCTGGCTCAGCAATAATTTCGATTTCGGGATCAGGGAAGAACTCCATCAATGACTCATTTATGACAGCGCATATCATTGCAAAATGGTCCTCACTTCCAGTATTTCCAGGATAGCCTCCGCCAATGTCAAGAAGTTTAAAATCGTATCCAAAATGAGCCTAGAAATCGACATATTAATTGAATAAATGCAAATTACAAATAAATCCAATGTCAAATAGAAATTGCAGACCTCGTGCAAATAAATACCGCACAACGTAATTTAGAAGTATTCAGGAAAATATGAACTAAAAAGCTAATACTTTGAAAAAGATTTTGAACTTAACCATGCTTTATAAATGTATGAGGAATTAGTTTGACATTTTTATAACAATAGCCATGCGTCGCATTTGAGTTGGAATAGTTGCACTTAAAAATGAAGGTATTACCTCAGTAAATTCAAGGCAAGAATGCATGCTTAAAATAACGAAATTGGTTTTTTAGAGTCAATCCAAAGCGGGATATTAAAAAAAAATTACATTAGTATTGATTTGCAGGTGTGCCTCCTCATTGAGGGTAAAGTTTCTGCTATTAAAAGCCTTTAACGGCGAATGGAAAACAGGATAGAATCTAAACCTTCGAATGATATATTACTAGGGCAGCAATGAAAGTAATCCGCAAGAGAATGAGTAATTTCGTAAATACTAAATAATTTCCTGCAATCACATTTTTATTTGTAAATAAGGAGAAAATTATAATCGATAGCTTATTTATTAGCACATAAAAGTCGTACACCGAAAGTGAATGCCTTAGCCGCATCCTTAATAGCCTTGTAGAATGCATTTGGATCAGAACAACCACTGCCAACATGGAAGCTAAAAATATTCTATTCAAACAATCTAATCATCGAATTCTAAAAATAGAAATAATAACTTTGATAAATGACGTCAATAGCGTAGAGGAAATAGAGATTGTTCCTTTCAATGTGGACTAGAAAGAGTAATACCATTGCAATTCCCATTCAATTCGACGCCGTGAACGTCATTACGAATTAATTGACACTTCACCAGGGACTTTTAAACTATAGCATGACTATGTAGGCGTCAAAAACTTTTATAACGCATTAGTTGAACTTTAAGCAATAACCTTAGAAAAAATTGCAGCTTACACCAATTTTAAAATTGATTACTGGAAAATCCTTGGATTTTTGCTTCAATTGGAAAACATTTTTTAGAAAATTTAAACTAGCAATACAACTATATAAACAAGTAAATACGTTTTTGTTTTACGGACAGTTTAAATTTTTAGTATTTTTTTTAAACTGGGCAGAATTTGGTACAAATTTTAGTCCAAGTATAAACACAATGTCAAATTAGTACGCAATAATAATAATAATAATAATAATAATAATAATAATAAATTAAGATGTAGATAGGCTGTACATGGCAAGGCATAAGGGAGGGAAAGGGCTGCTAAAATTGGAGGAAACTGTAGAAGGAGAAGCCCTAGGGCTAAAGGAATATGTAGAAGAGCAACCTAGAGGATCCCCACTAGAGGTCACTAAGGAGCTAAGGAAGATAAGAACTGAGAGTGAAGGAAAGAAGGTATACCAGAGTAGGATGGAATCAGACAAACAAGGTATAGGCAGAAGGCAATGCATGGAGAATACTGGAGGAACACAGAAATGTGTGACAGAGAAGAGAGCAACAAGTGGTTAAAGAAGGCAGGACTGAAGAGAGAAACAGGAGCACTGATAATGGCAGCACAGGAGCAAGCAATAAGAACAAACTGGGTGAAGAAGCATATAGACAGAAGAGCAGAAGTAAGTGATAAGGGTAGGCTATGTAAGAAAGAGGCGGAGACAGTGTGAGAAGTTGGCACAGAATGAGTATAAGTTTAGGCATGACAAGGTGGGAAGAATGGTACACTGGAGTTTGAGCAGGCAGCATGGGTTAGAAGCAGGAGACAAGTGGTATGAGCACAAGCCACAGGACGCCATAGAAAATGAGAATGTTAAGATACTGTGGGACTTCAACATACAGACGAGCAAGGTAATAGAAGCGCGGAGACCAAACATATTAGTGGTAGACAAAAAGAAAAGATTGGGAACAGTGATAGACATAGCAGTACCAAAGGACAGAAATGTAGAAAGCAAGGAGAAAGAGAAGATAGACAAGTACAGGGAGTTGGCAGAGGAAATAAAAGAAAGTTGAAGTAGTCCCAGTAGTTGTAGGAGCACATAGGTGGATATTGAGGACACTAGGGGCCAATGGAGTTTCACGGAAATGGGTTGAATTTCTAAAGAGGGAGATGGGAAGGTGGCAGACTGAGATAGACGGGCATAGGTTGAGGTTAGAAAGGGCATGTTCCAGGGAGAGAGCTTAGCACCACTCCTGTTTGTAGTCAGCTTAATCCCTATTACAGAGAAGTTAAAGGAGACCGGCATAGGGTATAAGTTGGATTTATCACAATCATCACATGTATATTTGTAGACTAGGGATGAAACTAAGTTTTTTGGGATATTGTATTGGTTATTAAACATATCTTTTGTTTTAAAAGTTGTAAAAATTGGGGTGATCTAAGTAATTTTTCGTTTCTTTGTCGGTATTTTTCACATATTGCTGGTTTTCTTTGCAGTAATCATTTTCAAATAGATGATCTGAATATTTTCTTAAAATATTAGTAGGATATCCATTTCGTTCTAAGATGGTAAAAATTTGATCAAAGGCATATTTTTAAACTGACGATGATGGTAACACATCGAAATCGATATTTAAGACTGTCGTCACATTTAAACAGTATATATATATATATA
>CABFPE010000666.1:152212-168943 GCA_900660155.1 Hofstenia miamia | reverse complement strand
AAGAAATTTTCGCCGAATGGATAAATGGATATAAATAAAAGTAATCAAAATTTTGAAAGTTTATAAATAGAACTAAAAATAAACCAAGAAGTAATTTTAGTCAATATTAGTTATTTTAATAGAAAACAAGCATTTATTAAATTTCAAGAAATTTTACACGAAGAACTTTCCATGGCTTACAATGAAAGAAAGACGATCATAATAATGGGAGATTATAACCAAAACTATTTAAATCAAAGCGAACGTAATAATATTCACGACCTAATAGATATTTTTAACATGGACGTATTAAATAAAACGACACCAACTCACATAAGCAGTAGAACATCATCATTAATTGATTACATTATATGTGATGCTTCTGAAATATGGAATTATGAAACATTTGTCTTAGATGGTCTATTGTCTGATCATTTAATTACCTGCAGCATTTTGACCAAAAACAAAAGTAAATGTTTCTTGAAACAAAGCAATAATATTTTTATTCATTCAACTAAGCATTATCAGAGAAACAATTTATCGATAGACTTGCTAAATCTAAACTGGACATGTTTCTATAACTTTCAATCAATTGATGAAAAGTTAGAATTTATAACAAAGAGTCTAACTATGCTGTACGACAAACATTGTTTAATTACTAAAATTAAGAAACAAGATCAAACTCCATTTGTAAAGTGGAAGATATGGATTTCAAAAGAAACTAAACAGTTAATTAAAGAAAAGCATAACCTTTATGCAAACTATTGTAAAAATAGATGTCCATAAAATCTCAAAAAATACAATAAATTAAGAAATAGTGTATCAAATAAATTGAAATATGAGCTTAATGAATTTTTGACACGATCTTTTAAGGATGGAAAGAATGTAGCAAGAAAATGGCTATACATCAATAAATTTATCAAAGAACAATGATATCAAATGTCTAGTTAACAATGAAGGAAAAATCATTGAAAAAAGCATTGAAATTGCAAATATTATGAATGAACACTTTGTGAGACTTGGTAAATTTCAAGAGGAAGATTCTATTAAAGAAATTGCTAAATTCAATTACCATCAAAACATAAATTTGAATCACTTATTTTTTAAATTTAAATATGTTTCATTTCATGATTTTTGTAAATGCGCAAAAATGATTAAAACAAGTAAATCAAAAGGCCACGTTACTATCATCTATATGGTTCTTAAAAGACGCTCTATATGTATTAGCAAGACCATTATGTGATATCTTCAATGAATGTATTTACTATTCCTATTTCCCTAAACAATTAAAAATGGCTGAAGTTATTCCCATTTTTAAAAAGGGCAATAATTCTCTCAGAAATGAGACCCAAAATTAACCGTCCAATATCTATTCTCTCAGAAATAAGCAAAATTTTTGAAAAACTCATATATCAACAATTAACGATCTGCATTGAAGAGAATAAACTTTTATGCAAACAGCAATTTGGTTTTAGAAAAAGATTGTCAACAAATATGCATTAATTGAAACAATAGATGACTGGCGTAGAAAATTAGACAAAGATGAAAAAGTTTATATTGCTTCACTTGATATATCAAAGGCCTTTAATTCAATTCATCATGATTTACTAATTAAAAAACTAAGAGAAATTTATAATTTTAGTGATTCATCAATCCAATTTCTAAAATCATATATATTTGATCGTTCACAATACGTGAAAGTAAACAATCTATCGTCAAAACAAATATTGGTAAATAATGGAGTACCACAAGGATCAGTTTTAGGACCACTATTATTCAATCTATATGTAAATGATATTCCTAACTTCATTGAAGGCAAATGCATTCAATTTGCAGATTATGCTCTATTATATACATCCAAAATAAAGATTTTACAAGAACATATAATTAAAGTAAAGAAATTTTTTGAACAGAATATGATGAAATTAAATATTGAGAAAACTACATTTATGATTATAAAGAATAAAAATGGAAAAAGTGAACCATTAGAATCAATATATATTGAAAAAAATATCATTTATGAAACTAAGAAAATTAAATATCTTGGTATTGAAATTGACAATGAACTTAAATTTACAGATCAGATCAATGCAACTACGAAGAAAATGGCCCATGGAGTTAAATTGCTAACTAAGATTCAACATATATTACCAATGAATTGGAGAATTGTACTACTAAGATCTCTTATACTGTCGCATTTTTCATATTCTTCTTTTTTATTTACCAATGTTACCAAGAAAATATTTAAAAAACTTAAGAAAGTTTTTAATTGGGCAATTAATACAATCTGTAGTAAAAACGATCAAAGTAAAATATTAGAAAAACATAATATCGAATCATTAGAATGCTTATTAAAATTAAATTGCCTCTATTNTATTATTATTATTATTATTATTATTATTATATATAGAATTTGTTAGACTCCAGATTCGTAGGGCATGCTTGATTAAATGTTAACTTTGTATTTAAATTTGTCTAAATTACCCAGAAAAAACCACACTAGTTCATTATTATAGTCTATAATAGCAACACTATTTATAGGCTGAGTGCAATACTATTAAATGTGCGACTCGGCTTAACGTACCCTCCCGGGCCCAATTCAAAGCTACGCTAATCTGAATTGTACGGTAAACTGAAAAACTGAGAAAATTTTCAAAAAACATCAAAATCAAGCACTTGCAAAGTAATCAGTCATAATGAATTGTCTCTCCACAAGTTTTTAAGGGATTTGAATCGCGGTTATCCTCACCCATCTCTTCAGCTTGCAGAAATGCAGAAAACATTATTTTCCGCTTCGTTAAACTGAGGCTAATTTACATAGCATGTGCTGATTTGGGCATTCCTTTGAACTACGTTGTTGTGAAGTTTACGTTAAGATGAGGCAACTTTAAAGTGAGAACTTCGTATGTACTAAATGAGCAAGGGACTGGGTAGTAAACTACGTCATTGTGAAGTTTGCGTTAAAGTGAGAGTACGTTAAACAGAGGCGCGACTGTAGTAGTATTTTTATAATATAATACTATCATTAACATATGCCCACTAGGGCCGTTCCTAAAATAGGTTTTTAGTAAATTTGCAAAGGCTTGGGGGTCCCAAACGTGGAAAAATTACAAAATATGCTTAAATAGAATACCAAAGAAAAATTCTAAATGTAAAAAACGGCATTCTAAGCTCCAATAGCACTAAATGTTCTTTTGCTTTTGAATAAAACACTAGAAGTGTGATATAAAGCTCTAGATAGATGCTAGTATAAAAAATTTGATTTAAAACCAACCAGATACCTAAGTATTGGCGATTAATCACAAAACTTGCTGAAGATAAGGCCAATTATCTGGTAATAGAAAATTATACTACTAACGAACAGAAAAATCTGTCTTAGCTTGAAGCTTAGCTTTTCTCTAATTGCAAAGTTTTGCAGGGAAATTCGGGTGAGGTATCCAATTCTCTCAAGCAGCCAAAGCCAGGGAAGATCATTTATAAAATCCATGCGTATATTTTGCTTAGGATGTTTACGAGTGCCTTTCTAATGTCATTTTATCAATTGCTCTTGGTACTTGAAGGCAATATGTTCCGTTAGAGTTAAAATTACTTACTTTTTGTCTTCGAGTACGCCTGAGCCAGTTGTAGTCCACAGTTTAGTTTTCTGATATTCATCTCACGTAAGGGAGATCGTCCATCACAGGAATAGAAGATTGTCTCCAAAAAGTATTTTACAAAAACCAATCTTTTGAGTTTTAGCATGTTCACAGTATCACCGGTGATGTCTTTGTTGCGGTTCTTGACGATCTCTACTGCCAATTTCTTAACACCCACAAAATCCTGCGACTTCATTTGGTGGACCTTGTATGGTTTTCCTACTCGTGCTCTGAGTATTATATTCCGCCGTTCGTTGACGAAAAACACTGACACGTTCTTTTCAATAACGAAATGAACAGAATCACACTCCATTTGAGTATGAACACTCTCCATAAAAGTGAAGACGAATTTCTTCAAGGAGAATGGCACACGTAATGAACTGATTGCGGTGCTGCCCTCCGCAAACATCACTGAAAAAATTCACTGTTTTAATTTTAGCATCCATGTTCATCATATGCTTCAGAAGACAGCTTGCAATTTCAGACGCTCCTCTGTTACCGGCAACTTCACTCCAAAGATAATAGTTGACCTCCTTGTCTGCACCACTGTGTATGTTGAAATTATAACCGACAGTCGCCTTTTGTAGTAAAAAGTTCCAACTTCTGATTTAGGAAGCGGGAGGACAACTTGCAGATCGAAAGTGGCCATGTAATGTGTTTCATCCTTCATCACCTTTTCCTTGGACATCGATTTTAATTTTCGCATCTCTTCTTTAAATCGAAGATGCTCTTCTGCACATGGCACATGGCAGCTAGTGTTAGTCTTCTTAAGGCACTTTTCATTCATGGGAAGCAGAAAAATTTTGAAAATAAGGGTTTTTATCTTCTGCAAATCATATAAATTTTATATATATTTCAATATTCACATAAAACTTAGACAGATTTAAATTTGGCAAATGGGTATATAGTACGGGGTGGGAGGGGAGTGGGGACAGTCGTCCTCCCCGTTTAGCTAACAAATAAGAATATTAAAGCAACTTAGTAATAACATTCTATATTTTCCTTAACACTAATAGACGCATTTTATACTGCTTATTTAACCTTCTTATGTAAAATTTAATGAAGAAAGCGCATGACGTAATTTAATATCTCGTGAAAAATTATTTATTATATACCATTTGTCCACTATTCCACAGTAAAGTTCAAAAAAATAAATTTTGGAATACGCCTAATGCCCATACTAGCACTACCTCATCGACTAAAAAGAATACACTCCTTTCCTAACAAAAATTGCTGCTTTTATTATTGATATATTCTACCATCACAGATAACGGCTGATCGTATTTTTTCGAACCCTGTGTACCTTTATACGTATAGAAGAATGAGAATCTTTGAAAAGCAGACTAAGTATCTCGTTAGAAAATTTATTTTTTGTTTTTTAAGGCTAATATATTATGCTATAATAGAATATTATAATTAAGTAGGTAATAGTAAAATCTATAATCAACGATTCTAGAGACATTTTTGAAATTACGCGTATTACAAAAAATTATCGAACGTTGGTTATAATTTTATCTTGTATGCGTCTTGATTTCCAGAATTACTATTTCGATCCAAGGCGGAGAGCCTGCATTACAAATTGTACCAGAAATATAAGTTTAATTATCCCAAAGACTATCATTTATTCACAATTTTGAACATTTATGCATATGCTAAGTAAACATTAACAGCAGCATCAACCAAATGGAAGATTTTTACATTTGTGCGAGTTTCAATAAAAAATCTCTAACCGTTATATAATAATGATATCTTAAGTCTGAATATGCGAGGACTTCTGACTGCGCAGGATGCTCTGTTGACGCTTTATTGCCTGAAAACTAGATATGAGAAGAATTTGAACGTTTTTGCAAACATTGCATTTTAAATTGAAAAAAGTAAATATTTTCATATATTTCCCTCAAAAAATAGCATGAAGTTCTGAGATGAATAACTTGAGGTTATTAGTTTTCATATGAAGCTAATGAACTTTTTCACAGTTTCTCAGAATGCATGGTATTGGTTTCAAATTTCAAATATTCGAAGCATGCACAATATAATTAACCATCAATTTCGCCGCCAATATGTTGTTTGGTGTATAGATATCTTTCACAAACTCCTTTCATTACCTATCATTCCATCCTTTGTAAAGTTAAATTAGCACTCAAATTTCATGAAAAGCGCATGACCTGCCTGAACCATCAGCGTTCAAAATATACTAACCCAAACTGAAGGTCTTGTTTATAAATGACATTTAATGATTCATAAGACTACAGATCCTGTGTAGGATTCCTTTGTTCCTAAGTAAAAAATGCTCTGACTGCGTTTGTTTATTTAAAGTTCTCGAAATCATATTATAAATTGCACGCAAGATGTCGTACTGGAATAAATTAATCCATTTCATGACATTTTATTCTTGGAAAATGAAATGTAATATATATATATACTAGACGTGGTGAATACATGGTTCATTTACAACTGTAGGTCACTATTTTGTAATTTGCCTCCAAAATAAATTCCTTTTACAAAAAAATCATCAGCAAACTATTACCATTTTAATTGTGTCAAATTCAAACCCAATTGTACTTGCAAATGTTTGAAAAAATATTTCTGATTCTTATTGTTTCACATTGAGTATATGAAATTTGTTGATTCGGAGAGCACTTCCCGAATTTTATAATTCGGACTTATCTGTTTTATGGATGTTATGCGTAGATTCAAAATCTGAAGTATTATCGTAATTTGCTTCCATTCCTGCATTTGAAAATTCTTTGTTATATTAGAGTAGTTCGTACAAATAGGGGGACGATTACAAATCGTAATTTTTTACTCACTCTCGTGTGTAGTGGTTAATTTTAAATGCATTCTGTGAAAGCACGAACCATTCAAGTGCTAAAACGATTCTGGCGTCCGTTTTAAGGGACAAACTGTTTTACCACATTTACAAAGAATTTTCTCTAAGTCTTTTAGCAAATTTGAAAATCTTCGGCATTTGTAGGTCTTTTGGGGAACATAATTTAATGCACTGTTGAAAATGTCTATTAAACCTCAGTAAACCAATGTATTGCACCACGGGTAATTATTTCAATCACCCAAACTCATCGAAACATGAACCTCACACGAATTAAGAATGGTTACAAATATTATGTTTGCAATTCGTTTTATACTTCGCTTGATTAAAATAATGATTATAAATAATATATTTTTGCTATACATTACTCTTGAGTAACGTTGGTTACCAAGGGTGCGTTTTTCAATCATCCACAATCATCAAGAAAATAAGTTAAAACTGAATGAACGTTTATTGTATTCTCTCGATACCTAATGTTCATGTATGTATCAGGTTTTGAGCCCATGGAAACAACAAAGAACTTTGAATGTTTCTTGAAATGTGACGAGATATCCCAAACCGATAGGACAGAGCCGGGTCGCGGATCTAGAGCGAAAAAGAAATTTGAGGCTTTCTTCTATCACGTGGTGTATTGAGCATAGTTTTGAGCTATAAGTGTTTAAAAATTTTTTATAGGACCACAAAAATTTTTCGAAAATATCCATGCTGCTTAAGGCTAATTATTGGCATTCTACATTTCTAAAAAAATTATGAATTTAAATTTTTGGGTCAAATTTAAGTGTAATAAATTCTATAATTCATTAACCCTAATCTCGCTTTTATTACGTTTTCGTTACAGACTACAAATTTGGATAAAAAGTGGATCAAAATTGCATAAAATGTTCTAATGAGTTGATTTTGTATAAAGTTGTTCACTAAAGTAAATCGGCATTTTAAATCGATTGCTTTGTTTTTATGCTAAGTATGTTGTAGGCCCAAGCCCGGTCCATGAAACTCTAAGCTCATCCCATTTAAAATTAATGACAATTCTGCATATTTTAGGCCGATTTTGTGATTCCTGCTGAAAATATTTCGTGAATTTCTAATAGTGATGTGCAGGAAGAGCTTATCTTACCGCACGCGCCCAACCAAAAATTCTTTCCCAACCTTACCTGAAGTTTTTTGCATTGCACAAGAATAAAATTGCCTTTGCTGCTATTAAATAAATTAAAAATTTGCAATAATGTTTCGATCGCAATACACATTCACTATATATTCATTATTTTCAACAATTTCTGTATAATGTATATTTTTGAAAAAAAATATATTTAATATTCATGTGGAAGGCAAAGCCCATACCCGATAATAATTGTGCGCGACAGCACGTACCTGCACATCACTATTTGCGAGTATAACGTTTGTTTACCAAACTTTGGTATGTTCGAAACTTATAATAAAATATATACTTTGAATTTGAAAAATTTTAAATGTAAATTTAATTTTTCAACCCATTGTTTACAAATTATATTGCATTCACTGCATTTGGGCAAATTTGCGTGCATTGTTGTGGAATTGTAAATTATTTTTTGAATTTCAGCATATTTTTCCAATTTCACATCCAAACTCGTCCATTTCTGTTTTTGCAGCATTACACCATGACCTAACTCACATCATTATATTCTTATTTCTTAAATTTTCAGCCAAATTAACATTTTTTGGAAACTCGTACTTAAATTAACCTATGGACTCATTTACCTCATATTTCGCAATACATTTGGGAAAAATCCTCATGTTTGATGTTAAGCATGAAAATATTTTAATTTCACAAACAACTAAATTTTCAGTTTTGTATGTATAATTTAAACGTTTGATGTTCGCTGTGTTATCTGTGTTAGATATTTGTGCAATAATACTATTCGGAATAAATGATGCCCGCTTAAGAACATAGTTTAAATATAATGTAGCTAACTTTATAAATTTAAGTAAAATATAAGAGATAAAATATGAAAATTTACATATTTTATCTATCGTCTATTTGGCATCATGGTTGATTTGTTTATTTACCTTTTTTATACACTATCTTGGAACCATAATATCCTTTTGCCTCATACAATATTAATCATTGATAACATCGCTTACGATGAAAAACTCCAAATTTTGCGTTTATCATCAGAAATCCGAGCCCAACTATTACAATTGCAAAGAGCGCAAGTTGTTTAAGATAAGAAGATACCCATGCAGCAAGACGGCATTTTCACGACGTTCTGAGGATTTCTTTACAAAGGTCTTTACGCCCAGGCCTGAAATTTTTTGGATGGCAAGTGAAGACGTTTTAAATAAACGATAAACCTACACAATACCTCTTCAAGAACAATGAACTAGAAAATGGTATAGATACTAGGGTTCCGATGAATACTCATTCCTAGGCGCCGGGATCTGGAACAAAGTGTTTCACTGGCACTGGGAATATAATGGGACTTGGACAACGGATTTCAGATATTTGAAATTATTTTTGCCAAATTTATCGAAATCTATAATACTACAAAAATGGATTCGAATTTTTTGTGATTCTATACACTCCTTCGTATTAGGTTTTACCATGCTTTGAATGTGCTTATGCTATTAAATGGTTAATTAAGGAGTGTCATATGCTAAAATTGTGAATAAAAATCATCTTACCAATGTATGATGATCACATTTATTACTTATTCCGTTCCTAAAATATTAAAAACACAACATAAGGTTTGTTTAAAGATAATTCATTTATTAAATATCTAATACAGCTAATTGAAATCCCCGTTCATAGCAAGGGCAGTTTCCTAGTATATACTATATCATGGAACCCCATAGGGCCATGAGGTTAAAAATAATTGCGGTAGTTTTTGTAAAAATATTATCACTGCATTAATGAAATTTTTTCATGGTATACCTAGTGTCTTAAGTTTATTGATTATATATAAAAAGTTATAAGGTCAATGACCTCAATTTCTAAAATATTTGGTCAATGGGTAAAATTTTATTAGAGTAGAGTACTTTTCATGAAATATGTAAAAATTACAAATTATAATTACTATGAAAATTTAGTATGTTGTAGTATAATTTCATCCCTATTTGTAAATTAACATTTAGTGGCTATTTAGTAATATCCTTCTATGTTTGTTATCGTGCAATTAGTGACTATTAATGCAACAAAAGTGTAACCTATAAAATTGTAAAATGTAAAACAATGATCTGCATTTATGTAGCGAATACGCAAAATTTCATATTCAAATATGTAATTATTGTGATAAATTAACAACAAAAATTTTTGTATTCTAAATCTTTGGATACAAGTTTATCAAATGTCTGAAGCAGTTTTCTACCACGACAGGCGTTGGATTTCATTTCTGCAACTATTCATATGGTTTGAGAACGCTCTTCCTACACAAATATAATAAAATAACTTAAAAATAATTCCTTATCCAAATGATTAAAATCTAATCTTGGATTCTAGATATTTTTTGAAACGAAATATGAATATCGAAACTAATTTCCAAATATTTTATAAGTGCAGTACCAACTGCTGCTTTAAAATAAAACGTGACTTATTGTACCACAATAAACAAAACAAGATATCTTTAAATGTGTTTATAGGATATTTCACACAATGCTGCTTAAGAAAAAAAAAGTGACCATATCCCAAGTAACGTGACATTGCTGGGCGATTGTTGGTCCTTTACTGGTGCCAATATTGGCTATTGGCCATTGGGCCAATATTGGGCCATTAGTAATTGCCAATAATGAACATTCAAAATTATCGAATATTTATCATTTGTATATTATTTATACATCTAGTGATATTTTTGAGTTCATTTGCATTTTGTTTTCTAATAAACTATTTTAATTAAAGAACTAGAGCTGTGTGGTACCATGTAGTCATATAGAATTTTTTGAGGCCAGTCTCAAATACTGGTACCTGAGACTAAGCATTTCAGTGAGGTCAAGTCCAATATGGAATTGTGATAATAATTTAAGAAACTTGAACCATAATTTTCAGAATTATATTGACAATTTTTCGAATTTTGTGTAAAATAGGTGCTATGCTTGGATCCACATGGGACCAAAATATTNGTATATACTATATCATGGAACCCCATAGGGCCATGAGGTTAAAAATAATTGCGGTAGTTTTTGTAAAAATATTATCACTGCATTAATGAAATTTTTTCATGGTATACCTAGTGTCTTAAGTTTATTGATTATATATAAAAAGTTATAAGGTCAATGACCTCAATTTCTAAAATATTTGGTCAATGGGTAAAATTTTATTAGAGTAGAGTACTTTTCATGAAATATGTAAAAATTACAAATTATAATTACTATGAAAATTTAGTATGTTGTAGTATAATTTCATCCCTATTTGTAAATTAACATTTAGTGGCTATTTAGTAATATCCTTCTATGTTTGTTATCGTGCAATTAGTGACTATTAATGCAACAAAAGTGTAACCTATAAAATTGTAAAATGTAAAACAATGATCTGCATTTATGTAGCGAATACGCAAAATTTCATATTCAAATATGTAATTATTGTGATAAATTAACAACAAAAATTTTTGTATTCTAAATCTTTGGATACAAGTTTATCAAATGTCTGAAGCAGTTTTCTACCACGACAGGCGTTGGATTTCATTTCTGCAACTATTCATATGGTTTGAGAACGCTCTTCCTACACAAATATAATAAAATAACTTAAAAATAATTCCTTATCCAAATGATTAAAATCTAATCTTGGATTCTAGATATTTTTTGAAACGAAATATGAATATCGAAACTAATTTCCAAATATTTTATAAGTGCAGTACCAACTGCTGCTTTAAAATAAAACGTGACTTATTGTACCACAATAAACAAAACAAGATATCTTTAAATGTGTTTATAGGATATTTCACACAATGCTGCTTAAGAAAAAAAAAGTGACCATATCCCAAGTAACGTGACATTGCTGGGCGATTGTTGGTCCTTTACTGGTGCCAATATTGGCTATTGGCCATTGGGCCAATATTGGGCCATTAGTAATTGCCAATAATGAACATTCAAAATTATCGAATATTTATCATTTGTATATTATTTATACATCTAGTGATATTTTTGAGTTCATTTGCATTTTGTTTTCTAATAAACTATTTTAATTAAAGAACTAGAGCTGTGTGGTACCATGTAGTCATATAGAATTTTTTGAGGCCAGTCTCAAATACTGGTACCTGAGACTAAGCATTTCAGTGAGGTCAAGTCCAATATGGAATTGTGATAATAATTTAAGAAACTTGAACCATAATTTTCAGAATTATATTGACAATTTTTCGAATTTTGTGTAAAATAGGTGCTATGCTTGGATCCACATGGGACCAAAATATTAGATGGGACTGGTAATTTAATGCTACTGTGACCAATTATATTGGTGCTAGACATCACTGAGGCAATTTTAATTCCAGTTCCATAGAAAATACTGGTTGCATTTTGAAAATATTGAACTTGCTTGTACTTTTGCTTTGAAATTTATGTGAAATTTACTAGTGAAAATTTTCTACTAAATGTAGAAAAGGAAGAAAAAGCTATGTAAATGCAAATGAGCATTAAAAATGACGTATGACGTCAAATATAGAATATGTATCAATTCTGTGTGCTATTATTGGCAAATACTAATGGGCCAATATTGGCCTGATGGCCAAATGCCAATATTGGTACCAATAATGGGCCAATGATGTCCCAAAATTGATGTTACTTGTGATAGCATTTTTGTTGCCTTATAGATTATTAATTATTTGTTGTCTAATTGATCGCTCATCGAGGAATATATATGCGTGTCTAATTTAGATTTGAATTGCAGACATTAATTTGTCGTTTGCTTAATTAGTTCTATTTATCATCGCTTTATATCACGTGAATTATGATGTTTCTTAATATTTTTAGATAGTCAGAAAGTGTGATTTTCTGCAAATTTAAGTTTTCATACCATAGCTTCCAGTTGCTTTTTCTTTAACATTTATTTTAGCATTTTTCGTGTTATTTACTTTTTAATAAATTTATTTATTTATATTTATTATATTTTATTTTAATATGTTGTTGATGTCACCCCTTAAGGTATCACTTCGGGGGTCAAGGTAAAATAAGCAGGGGCCTTAGCGCGTTGATGGTTACTCTACTTCGCATGGGTGGTAAATAGGGTATTAGGATGAGTACGGTTAGGAAGTGCGGTTTGAATGTAGCCATAACTATTATATTCTCTTGTCTCTAAAATTAGCTGATAGTTAGGTTTTCGAAATGAATTAACTTGTTTTGTGAATATCTATGTTCTTATAACTCATGGAAAATTTTTTCTTATTACATATAAGTACAAAAATATTTCTTTCATCGCTTGTTTTATTTCTTATTTAATTGATGGAATGCTGTCTGACTATGGCTGGTGCTGCTACCACAAGACCAGCATTCTTCACTGCATGAGCTTTTAATCAGAAACACTTTTTAATAAATTAGGGTGGAAATATCTTAAATTGATTACAAAATTGATTTTGAACTAAGATAATGAGGAAGTCACCATTGGCAATTGCAGAGGACTGAATAAACTAATGAATAGCTTTGGTTATATCTTTGATATTTCGTAATAAAACTCTTTAGAATGAACACATAAATTGATTTTTAATTTATATAAAATGAAGTCGGTTGTATCATTTTATTCCACTAATCTCTACATGCGATCAGAGAAGTTCATTTTGACGGGACTCGAACCAATGAAATTCTGGTCCCATAAAGCTCTAATATGCAGTCAATATATTTCGACAGTAGAGGTTTTTCAGTCATACTGGAAAGCGATCGCTAATTGCTGAAACACTAGGGTCACAAGAACACGTGATCGATAATATGCGGTTGAAATATTAACCATGAAATCCGTTAAAAGTTGTTGTTTGTATAAAGAAATGAGCCAATTAACCAATTCAGTATTTTGAGTTGCATTTCTCTGTTTCTTTGATTTTTTCTATTTTCCATAAAATTTTGTATCAACAACTATTCGAAGTTTGTGTAGGTGTGGGCTTGATGAGTTATATATAAAAAACGGTGTAGGCGTAATAGGAAAATTATGATTGATTTCAAGGTCTCTCAATAACATTACAGTGGTCTCACACTGTGTTAAGAGAAAAATACTTCTATTTGCCTTTCGCTATTCACGTAAAGCTTATGGTAAATTCAGACTTTCCTGTAATTGTTTAAAATCCCTGATAGTTTCTTTCAAAGAAGCTTTAAGCACTCATAATATCCTAATAATGATATCCAAAAACTGAAAACAACACACAACAAAGTATTCTTCGACAATACTTAGTTTGAACATCGGAAGGAAAAGAAATAGCTGAGGGTAGCGGTTGATCTCATGGACTTTATAAATACTTATTATCTGAAAATTTTTAAAAAACGGAATTTTCATTGAAAAACTATGTTTTCAGGAAATTCTGGAACATGAATACATGTATTCACCCAATATTTCCAAGTTTCTTAATTGGCCTGTAGAGAATTTTTCGAAAATGTGGATAAAGTTAACCGGGACATTTGAATGATAAAATTAATTTTCCATGTGAATCCATCGCTTAGTAAATTTTTGTTTATCATCGCTTTTGCTTTTTCAAATTTCACTTATCACTACTTGCGTTTATGGGCTTTCACTTTTGCACTTATGAAACTTGTGTTTATTATTTTCTCTTTCACTTAGAATAGAATAGAATAATACCTATATGGGCCCACATTGTTAAAAATTCAATAAAAATACTGATGTACAATCAAAATGAACAAGTAATTGCACAATATATAAAAATTATAACAAAATCTAAATTAATGGTGATTTATTAATTGATCATCAACGTTTTGATTATTCAGGATCTAAAGTATGGAATAATGGGTAGGTTCTCTTCCCGAAGTGATGGGTCACCAATCAATCTTATCATGAGCCTTACCACTAATCAATCTTAACTGCAATATTCTAGATTCGATTCATTTTTATAATCCTGATTAATTTTGCGATTATTGAGATAAAGGATTCCTTAAAACTTACTATACAATGACCAAAAAGAATTGTCTCTTCTAGCCAGTGAGTTACCTCATTGTGGTCATCCTAGAAAATGTCTGATTCTTCCCCAAGAAAACGTCCATTAACCACTGCACATCTAGTACAAGCCGTTTTCGCCAGCACTGACTCTTTCGTGTGCTTACAATTTGGTCATTACCTTCGGGAGCTATTGATGCTTTAGTCATCTGTAACTCAAGGGAGCGGTCATTATCATAGCTTTCACTGTGCGACATCATCCGGCTTACAAATAGTAAGCGCTTGTGTGCTATTATTATACGCACTTTTTGGAAAGGTATGAGTCCATGAACCTTTTTCCTTTTTTGAGTTTATCCCAAGATGAGGCAGCCTCAGGCATCTCCAGTTCTCTACAAGTTTCTGGTCACGTTTCACATGCATAAGTTAGTGAGGGTACCACAACGCCTTGTAGGAGAAGAAGATAACTTCTGCATCACACCATGATCTAGGACATCTCTCCGCACTAAATATTTAAGCAAAATCTTTTTTAGGCGTTCACTTAGTGCACTACCTCCGTATCAAAAACCTTCTTCGCGAAGTCCATTTCGAACAGGAGTTTTGTGTTTCTTTAGGGACTCTACAGCATCTTGAACCTCCTTGAAGCTGGGTTGGTAGGTCAACCCCCAGTCTTCAGGTTCGGTAGTGTCTAGCCTGTTTATGAACTCCTATGTATTTACATCCTCACCAGACTTATTAAACACTTTCGCAAAGTGTTTGACGAACTCCATTGACGTAGGTTTGGCTTTGTTGTCAGGCAGTCCAACATGTTTCACTCTGCCAATCTCCTGTATTCACCTCTTGATGCCTCCCCAGTCGCAGTCGTCACCTGCTTCATCTAGGGTGTCCAGTGCTCCCGTAAGGATGACCACCTTACGCTGTCTATTGCTGTTTTTTGCTGCCGGCTTAGCATGACGATAAACCTTCCAGCCACTGGAATCCTTTTTGCTAAAGGTGTGTTCAGACGAGCATCTTTTTTATGTACGCTTTTTTGATGCATCTATCAAAATTTGGAAGCGTTCAGACCGGCATCTTTTTGATGTACATCAATTTGATGAAATTGCGTTCAGACGAGCATTATGCACGGCCAGTTGTTTATTCACCAATTAAGTTTAATAGGAATTGTGTTTTTCTATCACTGGGAAGATTATAATCATCACCTCAATTACTGATTCAAACATTAAAATCAAAAACGAATTTGATTGGATATTTAATTCTATAGATATTGTTATATAATATTGTCAAGACCAAGTTAATTGCTGATGGTTCAAACAAACGAAATTACTTCCTTGTAATTATACAATTGAACAATATAATTAAATTTCAATACATGCTTGAATTCTGTTTTATAAGTAATTTTAATTAGTTATACACTCATGTAAAATATATTGACAAGTCAGTACCATAACATGTGAAAAACCAATATTGCTTCATTGAAAGGAATAACTGTCAGGATTCATTTTGAAGTTAACATAGTTAAGCATCTTTTTGATGTATGCTTTTTTTCATTAAAGTGCGTTCAGACGAGCATCTTTTTGACGTATATCAAATGATATACATCAAAAGATTCTCGCCTGAACCCACCTGTAGGAACAACAGTTTGGCTGCGTGCTTGTGTCCAACCGCGGCCTTAACCTCTTCGCATTGGTAGATGGGGTCTATCATTGGGATTTTGAAATTCTGGGGAAGGGCTTCAAGTGCACTTTGCAGCATGAAGATACTGATGGATCTATCATGCGCAATATATAACTCCGGCGAAAACCAAAAGAAGGACCATTAGTCGCTGATTATATTGAGGGTCTTTTGTAACCTTCTCGTGGTGTGATCTGGATTAGCCAAACATGCAGTGCAGGCCTGTGGTATGTTCTGGAGAACGAATAGCTCTGGACTCCACTTCTACGGTCAACGGCGGGGCTCTAAGGAGAAATAGCAGCCGAAAGGTAGCATGAAGATGTCGGGGTTACTCTACCAGTCAACGGACTGAAGAGTGGGTGGCAACAGATCAGCTCTGGCACTTCCCCTAGAAGTGTGCTAGCCGGCTTAATCATGCTTGTCCTCTGGCGACCCCTGGCACGCAGAGTGCTGATCTGTGTTGAGTCTGATCAGCAGAGAGTGAAGCCGAAGGCCGAGCTTCATGAGAGGGTTGCGCCTCTCTACAGCTTTCGCCAACCAAGGCTACTAACTGAGGTAACTCGTGAGCACCT
>CABFPE010000666.1:93893-126609 GCA_900660155.1 Hofstenia miamia | reverse complement strand
TATATATATATATATATATTTGAACTCAAAATCTACATATTGAAATTAATCGAAATGATTCCTTCAAATTGAATAGTACAAAACAGTAGAATAATATATTCTGGAACTTAGAAACGACTAATCTTTTAATGAATATAAAAATATAATAAATATATTCTTGATACAAATATAAATAGAAATATCGATAATATTAAAAAATATCGTAGTAGTATATTACCCAGTCTTGTAAATATTTTGGAAATTTTGTAAATACTGTGTATGTGTAATGTGCAAAAATTTAGCTTTGATCAGAAATTTATCCATGAAAACTTTTATTGAAATATGGGATTTATTTCTCTTGTAAAGTGGCCTCCAAAAAATAGACTATTAATTTACGCGATACGTTTTACAAAATTATGTTACATTATCCACATAATCGGAAAGCTTGGAATTTATTGTATAGTAATATGACAAAATAAATGCACACTTGATTTTTAATATGAGGAATTTGCTTGGGTGGTTTAAAAAAATAAAGTGAAATAGTTGAGGTTGGTTGTTGCTCTCATGAGATTTCGACATCCTCAATACATGAACATTAGGCATGGAGAGAATTCTAAACTTTTTTTTAAAAAATTTTAATTTTCAATGAAAGACTGTGAACAACAATACAAGTTAGCACAAATTTGAAACATCACCTTAAACCACATTCGCCAATAGAGGCGTCCATATTTCAAGATTTTCAAATGTCACAGTTGCCTTGGAGAAATTTGTTTGAAAGTCTTTTTAAGAACACAGGCAGTTTTCGGAAAAATACATTGGGTATTATAAAAAATAAGAGGTCTACATTATTGGACATTTGCACCAATATTTTGTGCATTAAAATTGCCAATATTAATTTGTTTGTTTCCACATGTATAGTTTTTGTCATTGTAAATATTTATTAGATAGTGATACAGATTTTATGTCCTAACACATTCATTCTAACCGAGGTGTTGATATCATGACTATAGTTTTAGTATTTTGAAAATTTAAACAGCTATATTTTTCTATAAAAAATTGACATAGTTTTTTAAAATATTACTCTAATAGATCGCCAGGATTAGTAAAATTTCAATTTAACGGTAAAACAGTTTATCAAAAGTGTTGGGACAATTCTAAAATGAAATTGAATTACAGCACAGGTTTCTGTTTCCCAAATAATTCAATTTAAACATATTAAATTAAAGCAGTTAAATTTTAAGACCTTAATGCATATGTTATTCACAAATATATAAAACATGAGACGTTGTATTTGCAAAAATTGTCTAAAATGATTATATCTTTTTTCAGATTTCCTTTCACTACAGTTTAATATTTACTATACGCATAAAGGTATACTGAGCTTTCGAGTACTTTCTCTGTGTATAAAGTTGCGACAACTGGATTAGATCACCTTGAAAAATCAAATATAATTCTTACCAAAAATGTTTTGTGTGATAGATGGTATGCTCATTCTTATAGACTCTAGCATTGAGGGTCATACTGTTAAAAAATGCACGCACATTCGTATTATTTGTCACATTCTATTTGTAGTCTGCATTCATTTTAGGCAAAAATAGAGATATTCAGAGCCACATATGTTGCTCAATCTTTGTTCTGTAGAATGTGGGATAACCACGATGATGGGAATTGCTAAGCAAGTTGGAGCGTGCCAATTAGTTGTACAGCATTGCTTATCTGCAATGAAAAAACTGGATTGTTTAGTACTTGAAACTGTCCTTCAATAATACATGTCACTAAAGCACCTTGTGAAGCCAAAAACTTCTTCAACAGATATTCATCTCAGCTGCTAGTGCCTGTGAGTCGATGGACAATAGCAATGGACCTTATCATGGAGTGTGGTTTTGATCTATACAGTATATCTATATATATATATATATATATACGGGCTCTAGACACTATGGGATTTGTATGCACTGCCTGTACTTTCATATTTTCCATAGTATCCAACACCTTTTTTGATGAAAAGCCAGAATAATTCATTTCATATAAAAAATTTTACATTGCGCATTTGGAATAGGAATCTAATTTCTTATGTATAAGTTTCAGGTTTTTCAAAAAAAAATTTTTTTGGACCCGTAATTTTAAAATAGTGTATCTAAATCCCGTATATATATATATATATATATATATATTTACAGAGGCCTACATAAATGTTGTTAAACAGAATTTTTATAAAAGACAGATCCAATTTTGGAATTCATGTGAAGCAATAACTATCTATTGTTTAGAGCAACTCTTGAATTAATTGGTGAAACTCTGGCTTAAAGAAAATGAATCAATTCATTGTTTTCTCAAGACGAAGAATTGTTTGATTCATGACTGCTTAATGTTTGTAGTTGCTGTCGTTAATCTTTGTTTTTCTCAAAATTATATATTTTAGTTAATCCTTGAAAAGGTTTACATAATCATTTATTTTTGAAATCTGTTAAATTATGCTGAACTGATTTTCTGTAAATATAAGTAGATGTACAGCAAATCATATATATATATATACGGGCTCTAGACACTATGGGATTTGTATGCACTGCCTGTACTTTCATATTTTCCATAGTATCCAACACCTTTTTTGATGAAAAGCCAGAATAATTCATTTCATATAAAAAATTTTACATTGCGCATTTGGAATAGGAATCTAATTTCTTATGTATAAGTTTCAGGTTTTTCAAAAAAAAATTTTTTTGGACCCGTAATTTTAAAATAGTGTATCTAAATCCCGTATATATATATATATATATATATATATTTACAGAGGCCTACATAAATGTTGTTAAACAGAATTTTTATAAAAGACAGATCCAATTTTGGAATTCATGTGAAGCAATAACTATCTATTGTTTAGAGCAACTCTTGAATTAATTGGTGAAACTCTGGCTTAAAGAAAATGAATCAATTCATTGTTTTCTCAAGACGAAGAATTGTTTGATTCATGACTGCTTAATGTTTGTAGTTGCTGTCGTTAATCTTTGTTTTTCTCAAAATTATATATTTTAGTTAATCCTTGAAAAGGTTTACATAATCATTTATTTTTGAAATCTGTTAAATTATGCTGAACTGATTTTCTGTAAATATANTTGTGTAAGCTAAAGCACAGTTGATCAATGATTGAAAAAATGTGAAAGTATGCATATTTGGTGGGATTTGATCCATTAACGAAAATGGTTGAGTGCACAGATGGGTTTTTAAAACAAATTACTTGAATTTCCTCATTCAAAACTAATTTAATTATATCACATTTTTACATGTTCCATTAACTTCAGAAATAAACGTTGGATTACTTACAATCTGTTGATTTTATTTAACATTAGCCAACCAACTGAATCACATATTTTCATACCAATTTACATCAATTTTTATAAATTATTCAAATCCAATGCTTACAGCAATTCCAAATGACAGCATTAAATGCGATCACTATAGTTTCAATATTTTTATTTATTTTAAGATTTACAGTTTAAACGCTACGTTATCATTTTGTTAGTGATGATATTTCATGTACACCTATGTCAATAACCTAAGCATTTTCAGGTTATCGAAAGCATCTTTAACACACAAATAAAAACCAGCCATATATTCAGCAGAAATATAAAATTTGTCATCGTTATTTAGTAAAACAGAATATTCAACGAAAGCCTTTTTTCAACCCTCATGAAGTTAAGAATTTGTGAAAAACTTTTGCTAAATTAATTATTCTAAGTTTTCTAAATGTAGTTGGTTAATGCCAAGGAACGATCAAAAGGCAATTTACAGCTAAGTTGTATTACTTATGTAGCTGTACGCAGTGTATTACTTCTTTGTGTACACATATCGAGCTGGACCTTATGACTTGGTCTTTTTTTTAATTTTCACTGATATAGGCAGGCACTTTTCATTTAATGTGGAACAGATATTTGGACGAATTTCCTTTAAAATTACTTTACATTTTAATTTCGTGAGCGTAGACCTCAAAAGACATTCGGCTTAAACCCATTTGCAACATTAAATAATATGTATCTCATCCGTTTATATCCTTACTACCGGTGAGATTGACAGAATTTGAGGAATATTATATAATTCCCTTATATAACTAAAAATATTAATTGCAGTTTAAGCGCATTAAATTTCCCAGTTATAATGCTTTTTATATTTTTTCAAAATATTCATTTATATTTCATTGTCTAATCTCAGCTGAACAATTCATGGGATTGTCCAGTTTTAAAAATCGCAATTGAATAATATTCGTTTTGTAGAAAAACAATTATACACTTATCATTGGGTTAAAAAAGGAAATTGTTTAAATAGCTTAGATTTTGCAAAATATTGAATTAAATTGTATTAATTTCTTCAAGTAATATGTTTTCGTCACAATCTTATAAGTTGATAAGGAATTTTCAAATTGACCCTTTTTAAAAATCGCACTGAATCCATGATTTCATTCTCTATTACTATCAAGATTTATATAATTTCCATCATTTGAAAATGTCTTCCTAAAACCTACTCTTTTGACATGGCTCTGAAATATCACATGTGTTAAAACAAATTTTGAACATCAAATGCTTTAGGAGCATGTTCATATTATCAACGAATGCTCTCTAATTAATTGGATTAATTACTATTATTTATATTGATGATTTGTTTTGCGTTTATATTTTAGTTTGCAATATATTCACTTGACTGAGATATTGAATTTATAAGTGTTGCAAATATTAGTGGAAATAAAATAATAAAACTGTGCTGAAAATTTATTAAATAAAACACAAATATTCTTAAAAAGTTTTCAAAAATGGATTAAATGGAAATATAATATTATAGATTTAGAATTTCTTTAGATAGTTAGAAAAAATTTAGAAATAGTCACGAACGCCTTTCAATAATATGTAAAATAGTAGAATACATTTACTTTTAATTTTTTGCATGTGTGATATGTATGGCCCACCTATGTCAAGCTAACCCAAGTCAAATCAATCAAATTCTCCCTTAAGTTTTGTAATTTTTTAGATTTATTTTTTAAGTGATTGTGGGAAGCAAAGTACTTGAGATTTTTGAAATTTTTGAGTAAAGCAACGATCGGTTTTGATTTGTGAAAAATATCATTTTTGTAAATACAAAAGTGGGCTTTCTGATTAAGTATTGATTACATTTTCTAAAAATCATTTTTCAAATATTTGTTGCCTATTGACATAATATAAATGTTTCGCATAATTCTATGAAACGCAATTTTCAAAAATATTTATGAACTCTTTTTTAAATATTAATCGCAATTATAACTTAAGATATAATTTATTCAGGGGTTAAACGAAGTAGATTATTTGAATTACAAAGATTTGTAAATTTGTTTCACACCTCTGTATCTTGTTGAGTAAATACAAATAGATTTGGTAATCCGATAAACATTAATCGTTTGTCTATCCTTGGAATAGATTTCTACTGGAAATACAAGTTTAAAAATACCAGTTTTTTGAGAGGATGAACAACTTTTAAATGCGACTGTTTATTGTCAAAAATGACTTAGTTCTAAAATTGTTTTACTAAGAAACTTGTTTTTAAAGTGATTTATTTGAACATGTTTTTGTAATTTTACATGCATATATTTTTCATATAAAAGTGAAATGACCGCAAGCAACAATTAGATTTTGGGACATTCACAAAAATATTTTAAATTACACTAAACATTTTTGTGACTTATTTAATAATATTATTATTAATATTTTTCATGGGGTTAATTACGAAAAGGTGGATTCATATCTGGTTTCTAAATGCAAGTGAAGTAGGGCAAATCAGAGACATTATTTTTAATTATTGCTAAAGTTTGGTTTTTAATATTTGTTTTAATAGCAGTTAATTACAAACAATATGAAAATAGGTAAATAATTGTAGTGATAAATTTTATATTTATTTTAGCGAGAGAATTAGGAGACATCGCAGAAGCCGTGTAGAGCAACGGTATTTAAATGTTGAAATGTTGTCCAACTGTGCAGAAGTTTTTCTGAATGAAGACTTAATTGATTTGTCCGCATGTACTTCTTGCCTGGCTAAGGGTGGAGATGTAATACCACTGTAAACAACGGCAAGGGACATGGGGAGCCAGTGTTGCGAATTAGGGCGATCTATTGTACCGCTTGAATAATAGCCAATTGTAAGGAACTAATTGGTTTAGACGGATTTGATTGGACGTTAATGGAATGTCTCGAGACTTGGTGCTTATAACCCTAACTAATGGCCAATATCCTTCATTTCCACCTTTTGTTCACTTTAATTTGAAATTAAAGCACAAACTGGTCCTGTAACTATTAATCCCCTCGCGTTTTTCTAAAGATGGTCGAAGATTTTGCTTCATTGTACGCTATGGATAATTCTGGAATCAATGTACCTCGCAGCGAATTAGTTGGTATGTCACCATCAGCATTGATTATTAAGATTTTAATTTAATTTTGGGCTAATCAATTTATGTTTGAATGAATGTAACTTTAACTAAATTATATGCAGCTCAATTTATCATTTGTTTTTTAGATAACTTACAGGAGTCTGTCCAATCTTACAAAAAAGTCAAAGGCGAGCCTTCCAATCCAGCTGCTTGTCCGACGCCTGCGCGTAGACGCCATCGAACTACATTCAACCAAGACCAACTCAATGAACTAGAGGCTGCTTTTTCCAAGAGTCATTATCCAGATATATACGTACGTGAGGAACTCGCAAGAATCACTAAGCTTAATGAAGCTCGAATTCAGGTATGTGTCATCCTATTGAGAAAAGTATTCTTCAACATATGCTTTTGGTGTATTAATTCAATTTATCTACTTTTTATGTCATGTTTTTTAAAAATATTTATTTGAAAAATATTCATTATTTAACATTTAATTTTTTTTTTGCAAAGATCTTGGAATTTTTTTCGTCATTGATAACTGTCACCTTCATTGTATTAAATATTAAATATAATTTTTTATTTTCGATCAAAATAAAAAGCCTTTCAGCCTCATTAATAGAAAATTATGTAGAACAAAAGAAATCATGCAAAAGCAAAATGTCCAAACAAAAATCTTCCTACACATACTTTTTTGGCATCATTTTTTTTTATTATTTAATAGACTATGTTTAATTTTGCATTCAAACATTGTAATTTTGCTTATATCAATTTTCAATTTGTTTAAAAAATGATTGCATTAATATTGATAATGAATCTTGGTAGAACTCATCTTAATTGGGAAGAAAATTGTGTAAATGTAGAACAACAGAATACCGAACCATGTTACTGAACCATGAAATTTAACATGTGTTTTTTTAAGATCTTATCAATATTTACAAAAATAGACAGTTATAATTTTTTAATTTCTAGATTTTGTAACCCTCTTCATTGTACTGTATTTAATCATCTTTATTTTGTATACTTACATTAGTAAAGTGCATAAATGAAATTTCAGTGTACTAAATACCTGCATTTTTCCTAAAAATACCATGAAACATACAAGCCTACTTATTTTTTAACATTATGTATTTGTTCGGTATCCTATTATTTCAGTTGTACCTTTATTAATATATCTAGTTTCAGAAAATTTTTTTCTTTTATGGTTTTATGAACACACACTGGCAACTTATATTGTATCTTAGAATCATCATTTTGTTCATTTATTGTAAAAAAGATTTTCTTTTAGAAACAATCCTTTGAAATTAGCATAATTAATTCATTAGTATTGATTGAAAGGTTTTTTAATTCATTTTTCACATGGTGTAAATTATAACTATAACTAAAATTTCACCAAGCTTGTATAATGACTCACTGGTTAACGAAATTTTAATATAGAAGTTAAACAATTTTAACATAAATTATAATTTATCTTAATTTACGCTCTTAAATACCCTGCGAATTTAATGAATATCACCTTCATTTTTAGTGCTTAACTTTAGTATCAAACCAGTTTATAATTTTGGATTTTCTTCACTAATCATTTCAAAAATTTATTTTGTTTTCTAATTTTGAAATATTTTTTGTAAAAAATTAATGAACACTGCAATAGAATATCAACATAACACAATTATATATGGATACATTATATAAGGGATTCAAAATTTATGGAATCCAGTCCTTGCATTTATTTTGAGATGCATATTAAATTTTGCTTGCATATTAAGGTTTTTGAAAAGAATTGAGATGTTTCACTTGAAAACAAAAAAATTATATAGCTTTTCTTAAATTACATATTTTGTGGAAACAAACCTAAATTCATTCTGTAATAAATTTTTGTATAAATTTACTCAAAGCACGCTCCATTTTCTCCGTAATTACAATAAACACAATAAAGGAGCATCAAGATAGATGTCAACGAACAAGTAAAACCAATTCAATTACAATGTCAAGCAATTAAGTCACGTGATCTGAAAGAAAACTACCCGAAATACAATTACTATCCTGAATTTGACATGTCGGCATGTCCCTTTCAGCAATTTATTTTAAATTATATTTATTTTGATAATTTGATTTTTAGATTAGTAGTTGTCAACACTTTAATTAAATATTTTTTTAACTTTCAAGTAGCGTTGTTTTTCTAATTCTAAAACTTTTGAACAAATTTAACGAAGGTATATTATCCAATGTTAGGTAGTTAGCGTCTAAAAAGTGGGACTCTTTATAATCACATTTCAATAGATTGTATGTGTTTTGTTTGTAATCTAACCTAACATAATTTGATTAATGAAACAATTTGTATTTTCTCAGTATCTTGGGATTTTATTTTTATTATTTTTTGAATATATTAGAGTTTAAATTTTTGAAATTCCTTAAAACAAGTGTTTTGGTTTTATAGCTTTAACGAGAGTGTCCATAGCAATTTATTGTTAATTTCCTTTTATTACTTTTTATAAACTTCCCGATTATTGCATAAATTCGAACCTTGGCTTATCAGGCTTTTGGCAGTTGGTTATTGAAAAAACGATAAAAAAACTTTGGTGATGGGTGAGACCTTACTTTGAAGTCATCATAAATATATTGTCTGCACCCTATCTCCAGGCAAGCACCCTGGTGATATTTTGCAACTTTCCTTATCTATAATTTCGTAAGTACTTTCATCAATTAGGACATAAAGTTAGTTAGACTATCAACTTTGGTATAACAAAAATTACAACCTTTTCAGCGGCGATTGTGTTCCTCGGCCCCCCTGACAATTACGCGCTCTATTCTTTTGTTTAGCCGTTTGCATACCAGCAATCAAGGAAGCCTTTGGGAATTATTTTGAAATCTATTGTAACGTGCTCCCGTATTTACTTTTGCGCTCTGCGGGGCTGTAACGTCAAATTGACCAGCAATCAAAACCAATCTAAAAACACAATAAACATTCATTTCAATTCAAAAATGGCCTTTAATTAATAATTACAGTCTCCACATGTAATGAAATGCATTATTACAAACAACCTTTAGGCAACTTCAATATATTTTTAAAACAAAGTTGTAAATCTAAAGTAAGACTGTTTGTAAAAACATTTCTGATTATATCCAAACATACAATCAGGCCTTAATGAATAATAGAATGAACTTTTAAACTATTGTTTTGAAAACTTATTTTTTGCTATTTTTCATAAAAAAATTCAAGTAAAGGCGATCATAGCAGATTTTCATGTTCACTTAAAAACAGGTGTAAACTGGTTCGATAGATGACAACCCCTGCCCATAATGGCATTTCACTTGTTAAATTGCATTACAGTGTGAATCAGACTGATAATTAATGTTTAAAACATTTAAATATTTTTCTGAGAAAACTTTTCGTCAACCTTCAAAAAATTTCACTGTTGGATGCAATTATGGAATAAATCTGCGAGTATTGTCCAAGTTATAAAAATATATTCTGTGAAGCATTTAATAACTGTGAGGGTAGTAGAAAACAACTTTACACATTTCAATGGAAAGAATTGTGTTGTTGAACTGTCAGACGATACCCCTGCTGATCTCTGAAGTAGAGGGAGGTGAGCTAATTAATTAGATCGTTTGCACGTGCTTTTAAAACTCCTTTGTCTCAGTTAATAGGTTTTTAATGAAATGTCACATTCTGATACTAAGAAGTTTGTAATTACTTCTTATGACTAAAACGTCTTCCGTTGAGAGTGATTGAAACCTTCTCAATTCTGGCCACTAAATTTCAGTCGCCAAATTGGCTTTTCATCCATTTTCTCAATCATTTCCTACTTTATTTTGTAGCAATAATTTTAAGTACAGATTACATTTAAACGACTTAAGTCGCAGCATTAAGTCAGCTCTTTTAAAATATACATTCATTCACCGTAAACCAATATTTTAAACACTTATTTTTTAAAAGTAGAGAATTTTTAATTTATATTCAGTAGACTTCTGTTGAAATTAATTTTGATTTATTCTATAAATATTTTTTTATTTGCAGATACAAAATATATTAAAAGCATTTATTCTATATTTTAGGTATGGTTTCAAAACCGACGTGCCAAATATCGTAAGCATGAAAAGCAGCTCTCCAAGACGTTGGTGCCCCCCGTTGGTTCCGCCTCCATAATCAGTAATCAATGCAATAACATTATGATGCGTAACATTTACCCTCCAAATCCTGCCGTTTTCAGATCAGGTATGATATCTTAATGATGTTTATCAAAAAGAACTTTTATATGCATAGCAGTCTAAGCATTTAGAAAGTCATTTATAGCAAAAATCATTATTCTAGTTTTTTAATCTTAACATTTTATGAAGCATTTAACTACACGTGTACATTATTAATGACGATCTACAGAAGAAGCCAAATCTGAATATTAAGTTTAAACTTTAGCCTACCTGAGTAAATTATATGTTAATATGGCATAACAATAGAACTTTGTTTGAAAGTATTTTAATTTTTTTAGAAAACTTTTATCACTGAATTTCACTTTGTAAATTATGAATGTGAGCAACGTCAAAGTATGAAATTGCTAACTTTGAAATTCTAACGAATTTATTACTTCATTATGAACTCTAGTATCCTAAATTGTCCGGTCTTCTCATTACATATAGATTTCACGTTTAATTTGCAAAAATTTGTTCTTGTTCACACTTGTACACTTGTATATGCTTGTTTTTATATGACCGTACATTCGGTAATAACTCACTCAGATTTTCCCATGATTGTGATATTTGTGTGACTGTGACAATTGGCATTTCACAATCGAGAACACTCATCGATTGTTTTAGATTTGATCGTACTTTCAAATTGTATACTATAACTTACGTTGAATTTTCTTAAATTTTAGTTTTTGCGTCTGCATAATCTATATTGCTAATTTATTTTTAATTTGTGCATGTATTTTCTTTTTCTCATTTTACAAATCTTCCCAGACACAAGTTCTTATGTATAAATTTACATAATATGGAATTGACTGAGAAAATTCTTTGTTTCAAACTGGATACAAAATTTTAAAATGTATGCAGGGTGCTGGATATGGGTCCAAACAACATTTTTGAAAAAAACTGCAACTCATGCAATAGCAATTAGACCCTTACTAGAAATGTACAATGTAAAAACTTTTGGATAAAATGAGTTGTTGTGGCTGTCCATAAAAAAATGCGCTGGATATAATTGAAAATCGTAAACTACTAATGTAGTTTTGTAAAATACTATGTTCTGTTTTTTTCAAATTTGAAAAAGTATTGAAAAGACATTAATTTTTTAAAGTGCAAAGTTAGTTTGTTTTAAGATTGCATGCATTTTCAAAAATCATTTGAAAGAATTTACCGGTAGTTATTTGCTGATGCTAATATCATTTATTATCTAATTGCATCACAATTTCATTCTTAATTAATTTCATATCAACGGTAACATTCGGTTTACCTTTTAACTAGTGGAATATTATTCTGATTATAAATGCTACAAGTAAAATGAATTTGGCTAAGTGAACTTATGTCTATAGTAAATTTCAATGGTAAACCATGAAGGCGTTATAATCTTTGATAAGTTATCTTTTAGCTGGTAGTCCTCATTCAACGCATTACTCTTATGGTCAGCCAATGAGCCATACACAAGTGTCAAGATATCCAACCCAGATGCCATCAGCCAGTGTGTCAGTTGCATATCCCTCCGCAATGGCTGCAGCCATGCCTCAGTTTGGAGCGGCTTCCATGCCAAGTCACGCAGAAATGTTTGCTAGTCACGAAGAATGGTACAACAAAAGCCTGTCAGCATTTAGAGCCACTGGTGCAGCAGTTCACAACCCTTTAAATCCAATGACTAGTGCAGGACTTATTTCATATGGTAATTAAGGATGAATTCCTTTACAGTTGGTGCTATAGACTTATTTTTAACTGCTATGATGTTTATTTTGAATGTAAATTAATGATTTTTACTAAAACATTTTTTTAGTAATTTAACAGTGTAATTTTTACATGTGTGTCGTTTCAAATATTTCCACAATTATAAAATTTTATATATATATATATAGAGATAATTTATTATTTGCAATTGCATGCATTTCAATAAATTTCTAATCGCAGTGTCTAACCTTAAAGTTCCTTCTATTTTGATTTACCTAAAAAGCTAATAGATTATTCGTATGTTTCGTAAATTCAATTTTGTAAAAAGCTTTGGAGAAAATTTTTTAATGTTAGCGAAAATTACTCTGAAATGTAAAATTTTCGCCTACACTTATAGTTTGAGGAAACTATCTTAAAAATTATGCTCCCATATATCACTTGGCACAATTATCTCTTTGAAATATATCAATTTTATAGGAACTGTATTTTTGTTTTAAACAATGTTAGGTATTTTAAATTATATAATTTATAGGCAAAAAATGGTTAATTTCATATATATATACATGTATATATATATATATATAGTGAATGTCACTTTTTAACCATATTCTTCACAAGGGGGGGGGTATTTATATTAATAACTTTCCTTTAAATCAAATTTTAAAGGTTGGCTGAACTTTTCACCCCATTAAATTTAATGTCACACATTCTAAGACAATTTTTGGTCGAACGCATTTTTGTCAAGGAAGTATGACTATTTTGTCAATGGTGATTGGCACTTATTTTAATATAGAAATATAAAAATGCTAACATCAGCATTAAAAACTACAAAATAATATGCTTTAAGTTATTACTAGATCTTATAATTTTGAGCGTGAATAGAAAATAATTAAAAGTTGCCCAAAAATAATAACCATTTTGATATAAGACAACTTAGATTTTTTAACAATTTTTTTTTTTGCAAAAAAATGATGACGTCATCAAAAATGTCTGGTAAAAATTTGTTTTTGGAATTTTTTCAAACTTTTTATCCCATGGTACGTTTGTGGCAAACTTCATGACAATAGACTTACTATATCAAAAATAAACCTGGGGGTATTTTTACCCCTCCCCTTTATCAATCCAACGTACATAAAAAATGTTGTGAAGATTAGGGTTAAGCAACAACCAATATCTTTTCATTTTTTGTTAACTCCATTTGAAACCAATATTTTCAGTTTTGTATTCGTTAGCCGGAACAGTGTTTCTATAATTAAATTTTAGTTATTTCTTCCTCGACTGAAGTCATTAATGAATAACAGTGTCACAAAATGATTTAATTCACGACTGTTTCCATTTAGTGATAAATATAATTATAACTAAAACATTTTACAAATAATTTTTTTCCTATTTTTCAAACTTTAAAATTTCACAGACCATATATTCTCATGTCACACAGAAAAGCTATTGATGTAAGCATTGAATCGTTTCAAACTAGTAAAGTACAAAAAATATAAGAGCAATACAAATATATTCTGCTGTTAGTTGAAAAACGTAGATTTCCATAATAAAAAAAACCGCTTACATTTTTCTAAGAAACTTGCACAATTTAAACGAATTAATAATATAATAGATAAAAAATGTGCAATTAGTAAGTTTCTATGTATTGCACAGATTAAGACAAAAACACGACTAAAAGACGAAAATCGTAAAACGTCCATGACATTCACTAATTATTACCTAGGAAAATTTAAAAACCATTTACTCAGTTAATTTCGGCAGCAACCTACGCTTTCATAAACAATTAGACCAACAGCTCGAAGCCGAGCGGGCCGGCTGATTGGTTGACCTGGGGTTAAATATATATCTATGCGGGTTGTGGTTAGGTCCGGGGCAAAAATAAAGGAAATGCGAGCCATAATTTTACCTAACTTCCAAAGCAGCAATATAATTGATATAATTTCCATTTATATTATAAGTTTGTTTTGTAGCTTGTATTCCACAAACTTTTAATTATTATTTCTTTGCTTTTCCATATATTTTCTAAGTTTTTTGTTCATGCTTTTGGTAAAGAACTGAATAGTGGGGTGAAAGTATGCGGATATACAGTGTTGATGCTAATAATTATTTGGTCTAGAATTTTGTCTCTGAATAAATCCAGGATTAAAATCTTGTTAGAAAGTGCTAAATTCTTGACAAGTTAACATATTGTTCAAAATGACGAGCTTTCTTAGGAAAACTATTGATCTGGAAATATGGAGCTCAGTTTTGAATGAATTTTTTTGAAACACTTTGTGGCCATCTTAATTGGATATCAAGTTTCTTAAAAAGATCTTTTATATACTTGCAACAACTTAGATGATTCAAAATAAATGCATGAAAAAATTGAAGTATCATACATGCTGATAATTTCATTGCTATCATTGAAATGTTACTGCTAAGTATTTGAAATTGTTTACAGTCGGAACCCTAACATTATTGAGATTATGAGGTAGTGCTGAGCCAGCGTACTTATTAGTGGACTACAAAATACGAATTTCAGTGTTAGTTTCATTTATGAATAACCTATACACGCTGAAATACGTTGACAATTATTGGAATTAAGTGCTACAAATTAAATTGCTAAATACATCGATTCATTGAATTTAATTACAATCAGTTATTGGATGCAGTTCTTTTACATAAAATTGTTTCTTGAGGTACATTATTGCTAAAAGTTGACCAATCAGAAAATACATCATTTATTTCGACTCTCTGAAATCTCTTTCAATTAACTGATAATAGAATGTCTGCTATTGCAAGAAATTTCCATATACTATAATTTTTTTTATTAAATTCAAGCATACCCTCTACAAAAATATATAAATCTCTAAGTTAAAAGAAAGGTGGGTCATCTAATCAGTGTAATATGTTTGACGGAAGAACTTCAAATGTTTCGAAGATATCTGTCGCACACCGGAGAAAGTCGGGAAGGGAGTTCCACCAAAAAGCACTTATGACGTTCAGGACACGCACGTCAATTCGTTGTCGCGTCATTGGGACTTTCAGGAGAGGGATATCTCTGCTGTCATTTGAGCGCATTAAAGCACTCGGAAAAAATTCATACATTGAATGAAGACACCATGTTGGCACTAAAATGTATTTTTCTAAGTCAAAATTATAATGTCGTAGGATGCTAGTAACTTCATCATTTATGCAATACGGTTGTGATTAGCAACACCAAAATAATGTTCAGCTAGCTAACAAAGTGAAAACCAATGCAAATTGCAAGCACGTCAATGTAGTTCCACTCGATGTAACCATCCATGGTTAAGTCAAAGCTACAGGAAATTGATTCATTAGTTAGGAGATTTGCAATTGGTGATGTAGCGCCTTCACTTTTGTATTTTATTATACTCTGGGAAAGTTTTCTACCACACACTAAATAACGTACATTAATCTCAATATACATTGCCTATATATACGCAGGTGCTTCTGAAGAATGGATATATCCAGGTCCCTCAACTGACAGAAACTAATGTTGATTTTCACAAACACAATTCAGTTTGGAGATTTTCATTATATTATTTCAGCCGATTTAAAATTTCGTTAATTAAAGCATTGTTTTAAGCACAACTGCTGTGCTGCATTTTAGCCCAGTACTATTGTTCCCAAACTAGTGCAATCAATTATCTGTTTGCATTGGTTTGAGTTTAGCTGCCAACGGGCCACTGAAACTGGATGCCTCTGGAACGAATGAAAACATTTCCTACATATTGGTCTTAGCTTTAGTTTTAGGAGTCAATTTCATTAAATTAGTGCAGTCTTTAGAAGTGTTAGAATGTTTTCTGTTATTGTGCACCTTGGTAATTTCTACTAATGCATCATTTTAGTAGGTTTTAATAAATTTACTTAAATCCATTAATTTAATTTATTAAAATTATACAAGTTATCTCCTAAATAGTAATAGCGGTAAGTTGCCACATTCTCATTGGGGCAAGTTGCATCATGTTGCAAGTTACTCCAATGTATTTTACGCCAAAATTTTTGAGTGAGTTGTTTTTTGATGAGATGAAAATAACATGTGAGCAGACATCATCCTCAACACTTGAACGAGATGTAATTGAAGTTGTCAAACATAATACATCATTTAGACGTGCATCATAAAATTTTGATATTAAACTCTGTCCCAGTTAATAAGTAAACCGGTTTTTTTAAGAAAATGAGGTAGTATATAAACACGAGTATAGTTTCAAGTTTTGATTTTCATTTTTTTTATAATATGCACAAGATCCTAAACTATCTAATTCAAGCCAAAACCATGGTATTTACGCTATAATTAAACCCCAATTGTTGATATAAAACTTTACTTATTAACTGGAACAGAGTTTAATAATATTTCCTTTAGTAGGTACTGCAAGAAACAAGTTAAATGGATAAAAAATAGACATATACCTTTTCTACGTGTTGAATTTAACACTGAATATAAACAAGTGTTTACAAAAAATGAAGAAGAAACTTTCAAGCAATACTTACGAGCTTGTGCAAATGTATTTTTGGATTGTCACCAATAGAAATACGACGACTTGCATATTAGTGTTATGTATTAGTAATCGGAAAAAGATGTCTCAAACTTGGAGACAAAATGGGATGGCAGGTCCAGATTGGCTCTGTAGATTTATGAAGCATCATCAGAGAGCTTTCAATGCACAGGCCCGAAGAACATTGTGCAGAGCAACAAGTTTTAGTAAGAAAAATGTTAAGTTATTTTTCAATAATCTTATTCATGTAATTGAAAATATTTACAATTTAAATGAAACATGTCATCCAACAGCACAAAAACCTACTCATGTTGTTCAAAGCAGGTTGGAAAGTTGACATCTGGTGAATGTGAACAGCTAGTAACAGTGCTATGCAGGGCTGTACTCCTAAATGATTAACAAGGGGCTCTAACTTTGAGTAGTGCATTTTTATGATATATTTTGATCAAAATATATTTTCTCAACAAATAAAATCACTCGAACCCTAATATACATTTAACAAGGAGGGATGGGCCCCCAATCGAATTTAACAAGATGGGCTGCCTCCTGAGCACCTCTCGAGTACAACCCAAAATATATATTGCAAGACATTAAATAAAATTGTAGTAGGGTGTATTGAAATCCGTGATGGAAAAATTCATTTTTTCAAACTAAATTTGAGATTTAAATATAAATTTTACTTTTTATTAATAGATTGGATTACAAATTTTCAATCATATAAAAGCAACTCTAAATAAATTAATAATCTATTGTTGCTATGCCAAAGGTATGGCTCTAAAAAATTTTCTAATGATTATAATAATTACAAACCTTCTGAAAACAAAGTTGATCTTGGCATTGCAATTTGCTTATAGTGCATCTTATATGAGAATTTTTTATTGAAGTGAATCTCAAATTATATTAATTATCATAAAATTTTGACGGTGTTTGCAGCAACTAAAGGGGGTGCTACACTGACGATTTTTGCCCAATTACAATTTTGGTACAGAAAAAAGAATCACTTGAAATATCCCAAATCGAAGGGTAACTTTCCATGATTTCAATAAGACGAACAATGTCTTCGTGACACCATGCGTTGCCTGATGAAGTTGCCATTACTCAATTAATAAATCAAATAAATAATGCGTGCGCTCTATGTAATTGGATTAGATTGATTGCATACATTTGAGTGCAATAAAACTTCCTAATGTTTCAGCGTGTTAATTATTGCAACACGCAATTATTGTTATTTTGCTGTCTATAAATGTAAATAATTATGTTGGTTTTGTATATTAACTAATATTAATTTCTCATAACAATTCATGCATTTGTAAATAAAAAGTAAATTTGTCTTGAACTTTACTGTATTGGTTGTTGTGAAATTCGAAATATTTAATCCTATGAATGAAAATCCTGACAAAAGTTTAAACAAAAATCCGCAGTGTAGCACATAAAAATCCTGACAAAAGTTTGGACAAAAATCCGCAGTGTAGCACATAAAAATCCTGACAAAAGTTTAAACAAAAATCCGCAGCGTAGCACACAAAAATCCTGACAAAAGTTTACACAAAAATCCGCAGTATAGCACATAAAAATCCTGACAAAGCTTTGGACAATAATCGCCAGTGTAGCATGGCCTTTATATTTTTGAATAAATGTAAATGTTAAAGAAAATGTTGTTTTACTGCCATTTTCTAAAGTACACATACTTGTATAAATTTATGTCATGATATTTTATTGCATAAATCATTTAATAAATACAGAAAACACTAAAACACTAAACAATAGAGAAGTATAATAAAGACAAAAAAAATAATTTTTTATTATACGAGCAAAAATAATTGCTTGACATTAGAAATTTATTCGAGCAGGCACAAAATTAATTTTTGGTAAGCCCAATTTGAAATTTGGGTAGGCATTGTCTATCAACGACTGCCATTGGCTATGCCACAAGCTCCAATTCCAAAAGCAAAATCTGGAAAGATCAGTGTATCACGAAGACAGAGGAAAATTACCGAAATATAAACGAACAGTCATTGCAGAGAACAAATTGAAGGGGAAAAACATAAAATAATGAAAAATTTTAACTTAACTCACATAAAAAAAGTTCAAACAAAAAATACCGTCGTGTAATAGGTCAAGTTTAAGACTAAGAAAACGAATGGTTTTGCATTACTTCTTGTGTACTACATAGTAGTAGTTCATCTGGTGAAAATTTGATTAAAAGTTCTAATTGTTCTTTATGGGCACCAAATCATCTGCACACGTGAAGAAAATAATTTCATTTGCTACAATTGTTATTCAGAATAATGATCTGGAACTTGTGTTTGTTAATGTTTCATTAAGTAATATTTTGTGTTCACTTCAGATTAATTGTGATTGTTATCAACTTTGGTAATATAACTTTTAAAGTGATTAAACTTACTCCACTTACGCGGTAAATTGCAAAAATTTGTACAAATTTTATATATGGAGTTACTCTATAATTGTCTAATGAAATTTTGTGAAAACAGATAATGAGTTATGCAATGTAGATACGTTTGTATATTTTTTACGCTATTCAGATAAACTACCAGTTTCAAATTGTTAACATTTATTTGAATAAAGGACATCTTATTTTGTCTATTTGATATTTTTTGGATCAAGTTCTTAAAAGCATGTTAACATTTTTGTTATACAAAAGCATACTTCAGCTTAAGCATGACTACAATACCAATTCTACAATAATCATTGTAAACAGTAAACATCTCCTTCTTAAAATGTTTTTAGTAACTTATACTTAGCCAGGTAGATGTATTTTAGAGTTGGTTTTGCATGTATTTGTATGTCTATTTGTATATTTTTTCAGATTCATTAACATTTTCTAATTGTTAACATTTATCTAAATACATAACATTTTATCTTATCTTAATGAACTTCGTTATTTTTCTCAATTGACGGAGTTAGCAATGGTCCCGCAGAAAATCAAATGATGTTGCTATTCATAAGACGCACTGGGAAAGGTTGATCCGACCATGAAACCCCATTTGGAGAAGTGTAAATGCTGGTACGAATACCACTACCATCATCATCAACTTCAGTGCTATCTGAATCACTTTCGCTTAAGTCATCAGATCCGTTTATATATTCAATAAAAATTTCTCCATCACTCACTTCACTTAAGTCGTCACAATGTTGTAATATTTCAGTATCTCCTGCAGAATCATATTGCACAGTTTGCTCCATCAAATCGTCCTCACCATCTTAATCACTTTCATTCATGATATTTTGCTGCATTGTCAGCTTGCCTCGCCGCATCATCACTAAAAGATCTGTAGCTGAAATAGTGACTGTAGCTAAAATTCAAAATAGATACCCACTGCAGATTTGACGCAAGCGTAATCAATTACAAATTATTCAAATTTCAAAGGACAAAGAAAATTTGACACTAAATATAGACATAGACAGAAAATTGAAAATATGTTTTCTTAACAAAGATAAGAGATATGAGTTATTAGAGTGGACAATGGACTACAGGTGGAAGTCAAAAGGGTTTTAAAATTTTCAACGTAAAAGAAAATGTCTACCTGTGTAGACGGGTGTTCTGATAGTTGTTTTTGTTCAAATTTATATAATGCTGTATCAGTGAAAATTGATTTTCCACGCATTGTTATTTCATCGGAAGTTTTCACTTCTTATGAAAGTATCGCTTATATTAACGACATGGCAAATCATTAAACATGCAATGTCTACGTATGTAGACAGATGCCCCAATTGGTGATTTTCTGAAATAATCGTGTTTCGTGGAAGATACAAACTTCTAAAAAAAAAGGGGAATTATAATCGTAGCCAATAGATAGAAAAAATAGAAAATACGACAAAACTATTATTTACTTTACCTTTTTGGAATCTTCAGCAAATGTCAAGTTCTTAATGTTGCAAGAAAATCCAAGTATGATATTATGTAAACTATTGTGAGATCTAGATAGGGCTACAAATTTATCAAAATGGAGTGTTATGCCGTCCACTTATCAGTAGCATTTAATTGCCAAATATTGGGTATTTAATAATAGATTATACTTATTTAAGAGTTCAATTAATTGAGCATATAATAATCTCTAGAATACCTTGCTCTTTGGAAAAAGAATTCAAATGAGTCGAGAGTGTTTGATTGATGGATATTTTTTCTTAAAAAAAGATCAATTTGAGGAAGTTTTAGATAATCCGGGAAGTTATTACCTTTTAAAAGTTCAATAAGATAAGATTTAATAGACTTGCAATGCTGCAAGCAGTAACTTAAGCAGCCATGAAGTAATGCAAATAAAATTGTTCAGTTTCGTAGGAAGTCGTAAAACGGCAGCAAAGTCCATATAAAATAATACTGTGCGACATGTCTTTGTGCTAAATTAAAAGACCTACGTATTGTTTATTTCATTATAAATATAGAAATCGCTGGGCAAGATTCTTCCAATTTGGTAGTTTATTAAATTAACAGTTTCATATGAATGGAATACAATTGACATCAAGCATTATTATTGATAATAGGCAAGACCCGTAGCTAAGAGGATGCTAAGCATCACTGAAAAATTTTTTATACTAAATTAGCTAAATTGATGGAATTTAAAATTTGAAAGATGACACTAATTTCTTGTTAAAATGAATCTTCATATAATGGTCGGCTAATCTCAGAAAATGCAGTTTTGAAGATTTATTTTTTGTTATTTACATATTATATATATATTTCTAGTAGATATTTTTAAATTTCCATGTCTTTCAATTAAAAGATAGCAATAGTTCTTCTTTGTTATGCAGTTTAAAACATTTTTCACTTTTTTAGTCAGAACCCCTATCAATTAATATTTATGAATTAGCATCATTCAAGTGAAAAGACTACCAAAGATTCTGTAAAAGACTGCATTTTTTTACATTTCAAGCTTTTTTATTGTATTTTAGAAGCAACTTGATTTCTAGTACCATCCATTGAAACAAACACTTAAGAGATTAAGTTGTGCCTGGTTCATTATGTACAGTAGAAAGCCCCACGTTATGAATAACCAGTAGGCAATTAATAAAATTGCAATTGCGAAATACCACTATCAACTAAAGTTAAGCAAAGGGAAATATCATCCGAAGGAATNNNCTTGATTTCTAGTACCATCCATTGAAACAAACACTTAAGAGATTAAGTTGTGGCTGGTTCATTATGTACAGTAGAAAGCCCCACGTTATGAATAACCAGTAGGCAATTAATAAAATTGCAATTGCGAAATACCACTATCAACTAAAGTTAAGCAAAGGGAAATATCATCCGAAGGAATGATGTAATAGCTGTACTGAGAGTGGATTTGGGAAGAAAATCACACACACTAGACAAATTAATTTGTGATCACGATAATCAAAGTTAAGCATTTTTAAGGATTTTTAATAATTTTAACAAAAACATTCAAAATATATTGCGGACGGCAACTAAGCAAAAGAACATGAAACTAATTCAACAATTTCAAAACACCTAAAAAATTGTGGACTAAGTTATGATGTAAAATTTTAAAGAATATTAATGCAAAATATCTTAAAATCTTAAAATCACTGAAAGCATTCTAATTATATCATTTCAACCAAGTCTAAATACAAAAAAGATTGTATACATAAACTATTGTTACCAATAATTAAGATTTAGCGAAATAAAATATTATTTTAAAATCAAGTAAAAATTAGAGGGAATTATTTGTAAAACGGAGGATGACTTTGTAACGAAAATGATCACAATTTTGCCATTGTTATTTAGAATGGGAGTAACATAGATACATGGAAAAATACAATCATGCCATAAATTCAATACAAAAAGAAATACTTTGGAGGGCGATAAGAAACGAGGACCTATGCCACCACATTTATCTGTTCTATCGTCATACCTAATGAAATGTGATATCTAAAAATATCAAGAGCTGATTTATCAGTTATATTGATTTTCAATTTGTTGTTAAAATATTGAATAAGGTTTTTAAATCTGCATTAACATTAGTAATTGCTTCGGAAATTGTTGCTTTTGATAAAACAAATTTGATCCTGTAAATTGATAAATTTCGCAGTATTTAACACTAGAAACGCGATGATAAGTCAAAATGATCTATTAGCTTTTTTGTTTACTTTATTACATAACAGTTAGAAAACTAGCTATAGGTATAAAAAGTATGACACTAGTAGTTAAGCAGTTACCACCTTGTGCAATTATTCAATTCTTCCATGCTTTTATCAAGAGCCACCTTAATTAGTTAAACATCTTATTTACTGATCTAAGTGATGTGCTTTATAGAAAACTTGACATTCAATTAAAATGGACACTGAATATCTCAGAAAAAAATTCATCGAAAACTAAACATTACATTTCTAAGTCAATTCTCTTTCCAAAACAACTCGTCATTTTAAATACCTTGCTAACATTTTTCAAACTAGTAAAAAATCTACCGCCTTATAATTCAATTAAATTCCCGGGATTTGCGTATAAACAGAATTCAAGATCTAAAATTTTTACATGTGTTAAGTATAAGAAAAAAGTTTTGAAGAAATCTTTCATTAATGTCGCAATTCGAACCTGGAATTCGCTACCTAAAGAAATTAAAAGCATTGAAAAATTGAAACCTTTTAAAAAGCGTTTAAAAATCTTCCTTAAGCAAAAATATATTTTAGGTACATCATGGTTAGGATTTAAATTTTACAACAATGACTATACGATAACTCGTCATTAAAATAGCAATATAAAGTAATTCATCCATAGCCTGTAAGAATTGTTAATTTTTGTAATGTATGTTGATTTGTAGATTGATTACTTTTTTGTAATTTATGACGCTATTCAGATAAATTATCAGTTATTGAATCTCTTATCTTATCTTATTGATTCAGCAAAATACGAGCATGTACATATACTTCCAATTATATTGATAATCTCATTGAATTTGCTATTAGCAGAAATTTTGTTTCTATTCAATTATCAAGGAAAGCTCGCTCTTCTAGTGTTAAAATTGAAATAGAATCAACTTTCATGTCTGCATTTGTGCTAAGCCTAGATTCGTAGTAAGATATTCAGAAAAATCTTACATTAAACTGAAAATTCATTATGAGTTTTATAACTAAATAAATTTTCAACAAATTTTGAAGGCCATTCAATTGATGCTTTCTTAAGCTAAAACACTTTTACTTAAACTAGCCTTAAAATGGTCTATAACAGACAATCTTGGGTCAGTGACTTGATACATAACATAATGAATCATAATATAATCGCACATTACCAGGGATGAGGACAGCCTGTTAACAGCTAATCGAATTGATTTCAAGAACAAATACCTTATAAAATATATATTATTTCTTCATTTGTTGCTTTTATGTGTATAATAAGTGGTTATGTTTACGTTTGTACATTATGTATACAAATCTCATTATTGGATATTACTGTCGAATAGGTTTAAGCATTGTATCAATTGAAAATAATGTATATCATATTGATGTACTTGTTAAATAGAGTTGCTATGATGATGTTAATGTTGTATCCAATTGAGATATGCTGCTCATCTTGCAAATTGGCGAAGAATTTAATTTTAAATGTACAAATAGTAATGCCTGTTGCAGTGAAAGAGGGGGACATTGTCCTTGAATAGTTAACTTCACTTATTTTCGTAGCTTTTGTCATTCTTACATTAATTAAAAATCTAAGAAAAACAGATAGACCGTTCTACAAGGACACCATTCAAATGTCTTTCAGTTTAATAATTTTTTGAGGTAATTTCAATGAATGGTTTTTGAGGATGGGCTAGACAGTATACGTACAAGTGAGCTAGACCAATATGATTTCTGCATGCGACCAGTGTTGAATGCCTACATCCACAATGCTATATCTATGTAAATGTCCTAAAGACATTCTTCAAAATAATTAATAATACTTTTCCAAGAAAACCAAGTCTCTAAGAACCTATAAAACTAAAATAACACAATTATATTAATCGAATAGGCCTGAATTGTTTGAATATAAATGGAGAGGTTTCAAATTTACTAATAGTACTAAAAGAAATTGAAGTACAGTGATTTTAGTGTAATTAATATTTTCTTGTAAATTCTGTATATATATATATTAGTGTGCATGTATATTTTAGACGCACTTCTGTACTGTGACAAATATTTATATTGTTAATTTAGAACAAAATAGTTTCTTCTTCTTTATAACAAAAATGACTTTCTTTCCGAAAAAATAATTAATAAACAAAATAAAAGGACGCATTTAATTGAACCAATTAGGTATAAGAAGCGAATAATGAAAAACTCATTTCTAAGTACGGCTATAGATATATGGAATGAATTTCCAAAATATATTAAACAAATAAATAAATTAAATCACTGTAAGATTGATATTAAGAAATACTTGTATACCCTTAATGTAAAAAGACTGAAATGGCGAGGTTATGAATTTTACAATCCTGATTACTGTATTAATGGAAACTAACTTCGCCACAATCCAAGTTAATTACATTATTATTTGTAAATATTTCTTGTTTTGTTATATTTTATTTTATTAGAATTTCTTTTTTTGACGTCTTCAGAATTTTTATCAGTATTCATTATTGTTCAAACAATTTCTGAATATAAATATTTTGTGAAAAACATGACTTTAAATCGTATGTAAAACATACGGTACATCTAAACATTTGTCATTCTAGATTTTAATGTGCACCAAAAGTAAAGCATTAGTTATTAAATGCCAATGTTATTGTGAGCATAAATTGCAAAAGTTATATGATTAAGAAAATATTTAAAAATATGTCACCATCAAAATTAAATAAATAAATTCAATTCTCTACAATTTTTCAAATATAATATGTACAAAGAAATAATCATTATATGTGACTACAAATTTCCAAATAGCTTAATATTATACAATTAAATAAATTATAATAAGAAATAGCACTGAATATCAAGACAACTTGCGAATCCGTAAGAATATTATTTGCTTAGTTTTTAAAAAATATACAATTTAATTTACAGAAAAAAGACAGATGAACACTACCCACGTTCGGAAACATCTTTGATTAATCTTTAAGTTTAATTACAAACATTGGTAATATTGAATTTCTTTTTGAGACAATATAGTCAGACGCTAGTTCATTCCAATTTAAAGAACAACTTGATTGCCTAGAAGTTAGTGATGAACTTGTACTAGAATCTTCTTCAAGTAAAATGCTGCAAAGCAATAAACCTAAATCCATCCGAAAATAAGGAATTTCAGAGAAACAATAAGGAGCATCGCATTCATTAAAGTTATGCTGCATAATCCACTCAATCCTACACACATCATATAATGGTTTATTATAGAATGCCAGTGTTTCTTTTTTGTACTTAGACACCGACTTCATATGTTCACGAGCTATTTGAAAATCAGAAATCAACGCAGGAGATTCATAGTAATATATTTCATCAATGACTAAATCCAAATTTTTGTATTCCTTAACGTTTTTAAACTTGGTAGCTGCAACTTGGTACAAATATGCATGCTTATCAAGCACTGGACTCTTTCCTTCAAACTCCAGTTTTATCTTAGAAAACTTTTGAGGTATATTCATTCGAAATGCTTTATATGCACATGTATAATGAATTACATATTGAGGAACAACTTGATCAGGATTGTATACATAAAAATCTTCGAGAACAATATCTTTTGAATGATATTTTGCAAGTACGCTGTCGTAACCTTCTGATTTTAACAATTCACTAGTGATCTCAGGAAAAGTTAAGTCTTTTCTGCATATCTTTGATTTGCCGATCCCTACCTGGCAGAGAAGTATTTGAAAATGCCCATCAAAGTACAGCTTTCGCGAAGGCATTGAAAATGTTGACAATAGCTGAATACCTTTACCGAATGAGCCACCTTCATTGGGTAAACGAAATCCATATTGTATGATGTTATTGATAGCTTTTTCATAAGTCAGATAAAACTTCAAATCAACACTATCCAAATCAAATAAATCTAATCGATTTTTAATAAAGTTTGCTTGAAGTTTACTGTTATAAACTTTTTCGATTTTGTGAATAAACGGAGAAGAACAACAAAATTGAAAAAAATTCATAAATTTTTCAGCAATTGACATAAATTCTGCTGCACTATCACTTTTAGTTAGCTCCGTTCTTGTAAGTTGAAAGGCCTTGGAACGAATTTTCTTTAGCTTCTTTCTTAATTGAGTTTTGCATTGTCTAATATTAAGCGTTCTAGCCCGTTCAGCTTCAACTTGTTTAATTCGTTCACATGCTTTACAATTAAACGAAGTGCAGTCTTCATAGCAAAGTTCATCGCATTTATGTCCACACGATAGGATTTGAGAACATTGCTGCTTACAGCCAGATAGTATGCCGTCAAAGGCACATGGAACATTTTTCAAAAAATTGCATTTTCCACAGTTTATTGTGCGAGAAAATGGACATTTGGAATGTGATTCGCTTTCTCTGCACTTTCGAATTCGAATGTTAAAACAACGATTACAATTGAAAGAAACTTCTTCAGTGCATTCACTCTTGGAATGCGAATGAATTGGTTCACATTTTTTCTGACAATTGTGATTGCATTCCAAATACGATTTATTACATTTTAAAAAACACTTGACGTCAGATTCTGATTGATAACAAAGCTTACTACGCAAGTGTGAACATATAAATGAATTTTGGAAATTTATAAATTGATAACATTTTGTATGTCCATGATAAGGTTGACACGGCTTAGGACACTGATGTCCACAGTCCATAAAAGTAAATACACACAAATTTTTACAGAAAGGAGTAGTTGGAAAATCCACATGATTTCTTACAACAACAGATTCATTTTGGTGAAACATACAGCGAAATGAAATGTGCTTGCGCACGAGTTTCTTCTCATTTAAACCTTGAATAAATTTCAGCCAAAATTTATCTCTAGAAAAAGTATCAGAATTTCCTAAGATAATAACACATTTTTTTGCCCTCGACTGAAGCATAACGCACCGATATGGGCCTGCCAAAAACCCAATTTTATTATCTACATTCGAACGCACCAAAGAAACAATGACAACTTCATTTTCATTCCCTTGATAATTATCAATAGTTTCAACTTGAACTCGAGACTCATGGAATTCAGCTCTAAATATTAAGGGGTCTTCACATTTTTTGATCAAATCAGCTATTAAATGAAGTTGTTTAGAATAAGCACAAAGTATAGATATAGAACAACAGGGATATCCGAGATATATCAAAAATCGAGTTAAGTTCAATGTCATATTGGCCTCTTCAATGTTTGTATAACCATTTGGCTCTTCAGGAAACGAATGATCCCAGAAATATGTGTGATAATCGAAAAATGGTAAGCGCTCAATTTTTGAAACAGAATGGGAGTCTGTAAGATAAGGATATACATCTTTAAGGAAAACTGAGATTTGAGGATGCATTCGATGTTGCATTGCTAAAGTTGCAAATGGATAGTTGCCAATAATAAGTCTTTCCATTAGTGAGACATCTAAATGATATTCCGAAGCAAGTCTAAAATCATTAACACGTGGTCTTAATTGCTTGTGATCTCCAATTAAAATTAAATGTTGTACATTTTCGTTCAAAAACGGCAGTATTTGTGGTTCTAGAATTTGAGCAGCGTCTTCCACGAGTACAACAGCTGGCTTTATCATATTAATAACATCTTTATGAATGATGGCCCTACTTATTGTCGAACCAACAACACTTTTGTTCTTCAAAATATCTGCAAAATATTCATTTTTTTTAAATTGCATTTTGGTTTGGTAGACTTTATATTGCTCACAATTTTCTACCACTTTCGGATTTAAATTCGTAATAACATTATAAATATACGTTTGGATCATTGCATACCTTTCTCGAATAGATAGCGTCCATAAGTCATTGACTTTAGTGAAGTCAAACGTGACAAACTCCTTTACTATTTGATGTGATGTTGAATTTAACTGAAACGCCAGTGATTCATTTTGAACACTATCCAAGTAGAAAATTTCTGCGTCAGAATCATTTTTGCAAATCTTACTGCGCACATAAGCTCTATCTTTATCTACAGACTCAATAGGTTTGCCTAATAATTGTTTTGAATCAAACATATTTGTAAATTCTTGGATACGATCATCAACGCTTCTTAATTCATCAATTATTGACGAAATGTCGTTATTTTTAGGTAACCAAAATTGGAAAATTTGTAGGAAAACAGCGTAAAAATCTAATACCGATTGTGATGTTGACTGCGATTTATTATTACATGTAGCGTTCTGTATTAAATCAGTAAAAGTCATTTCTTGAAATAATTTACAAAATTTTAAGTTTAATCTACCGTTTTTTATAACATATCCTGGTTGGAAATTTTCTGAAACTGTGATATCGTTGACTGGAGCATCCATTATTAAATTTTGAATTTGTGATGAAGATAGTGCATTAAGAATAAAATCGTTTGGCTTAATTGATATAGATTTTGAGAGACTGCAACCAAACTGATGTGAAGATTCCTTTAAGTCATCACAAGTTTCAGTATATGACCTAGACTTTAAAAAATCTTTTCTTACCTTATGCAAAGAGATGGATTCTACATCCGAACCATAAGATTTTTCTCCAATTTTCACAATATTTTTCATACCACTGTCTAAAAGATGCTTTAGAAATTTATTAATTGAGTGTTTATTATTAGTTAACACTAGTATAGGTGTTCTTGGTAAAGAATCTACTCTCAACAAAAACAAAATAAGCTTAACAGCTAAGAATGTTTTCCCACATCCAGGCGGTCCCTGAATAATAGCCAATCTATTTTCAAAAACATACTTGATAGCTTGTTTTTGATAGGAATCCAAAAAATAGCGATTAGAATATGCAGCCAAACGTTTAGGAAATTCTGAAATCGTCGAAATACCTAGTAATATTTCAATATCCGTGGCTTTTTCAGTTAAATATGAAGGTATTAATGAATCCCCAGCTAGCGAAATTATTTCATCCTGAAAGGGAAATGTTTCAATATCTATATCTCTTATGGTCTGTAATGCCGATAAATATATTTTATTCGGGGAGGGATTTTGAACTCCCACCGTTCTTCTGTTAAACAAAACTAGGTTTTGTAGAATGTCAAATAAATTTGAAGATGACAGATCTTTACAAATTTCAACAATGATGTCATTGTCCTGCCGTTCGTCAAAATCGCGTTCAGCTACAGCAACCCATATAGGGTCAGTGAAATCCCCACGTGGAGATAAGACCAATAAATCACCATACGTAAAGTCATAAAATGGGGAAACTGCTATCAATATATAAAACCCACTATTTGTGATAAAGTGTCCAGTGTATTCAACATTAAAGAAGTTATTTCTAAAGCGAACCATGGAATCTCCTTTTAAAAACACGTAAATCTTTTTTTTCAGATTACAGTAGAAATCTTCTCTTAGTAATCTATAATATGTGTCAAGGTAGATATCAATCGATGCAAACGGGCTTTTTAGAGGAATGTCAGATAAATCCCATCGGTTTTCGAAAATTGGTCCAATTAACTCGGAACATTTAATAGTTAAGGGTAGTTCCTTCCAATGGCAATCATTAATTGAAAAAACATCAGAATCCGTTAATGATTTTGAAAGTCCTCTTAAAATTCTATGATAGACAGAGGAAGGCGGTCGCAAAATATCTAAAAGTTTATTCATTGACATTGATGTATAGGGAAGCGCTTCTGCAAGTAATATTAAAAAATTGAAAAATACTGACTTATTGTTGTCATCAATTTTATCCAAATCTGTCTTATTATCTAGTGCAAGTCTGCGAAAATAACGAGAATTTGCTAACATAGACAAAGACGACTTCATATCTAAAATGTCAATGCTGCCCTCACTTACAGTTACAAATATACCCAAAATGCGGCAAAACAATTCAAATGTAAAATTAGTAGAATTGATTATTGCTTCCCAAATGCAAGTATATATCAACAAGTCATTTAAAAGTCTCGAGTAGCGCAATTCATTGTTTTGATTTTTCAGAAGTTTTTCAATCTCTCGAACCATATCAAAGTTTTCAAAATAGGACCGATTTGGGGAATATATTTTTAAAGAAGCCGAACGAGCCATATTTGATGAACATCTTTTATTTGTTACTCTCACATTTAAGATATCACCAGATTTGGGAAAATAGAATGCAGGTCTTAAATCTTTACGGTCCAGCACAATGTTGGTGTATTGATCATTTCTGGGGATTGAATCTACCACCATAAAAGTATTACTTTTCGAATATTGTGTAATTTCGCATATAATCAAAGGTCCCTCTTTACATTTAGCTTTAACACCACGAACACGTAAGTTGGACATATCATCTAAAAATCAGATGTAAATATTTATGATTGAACTAATGTGGCTCATAAAAAACATAAGTATGAATATAATAAAAGGATTCTCACTATTCAATAATTGCTGAATTTTCACAAAGAACAATTTCAAAAAGTAAATACAAATATAGACTTTAGAGCATTAATTAATATTTTGCACATAGGAAGAAATTAGGTTCATTAAATAATCAGTGGCGTACCCAGAGGGGACATGGTGGAATGTCCCCGTCAGGTTTCCACATTTAATTTTGACTGGATAAATCAAAAAATTTTTCGTAAAAAATTGAAAAATTTAAAATCTAGGATCTTGAAATGCATTTTTAGGGTCTATTTTCTCAATAACAATGATGTACCACCGTCAGAAAATCCTGGGTACGCCCCTGTAAATAATCTGAGAAATATTATCTTCAATTTCGCGCGTATGAAATTTGCTGTTAATAAATTAGTGAGAAAATAAAATAATAAATTCTGACGTTTCTTTATCATCTAGAAAAGCCTATATGATCAATCTCTATCAGGAAGGTTTGTCTGACATTTCACTATTGCATATTATGTTTTTGATCTCTTAAAGAACTTGCAATGATTTTTAAAAATTTTATTCCCGACGTCAATTTTTCCAAAGAAAAATTGAAAGTGTCTATTTCAAACACGTTTTACACCAAAACCTCTTAATCTATAAAACCAGCTAAGACGATTTATTGCTGACTAAGCATTCTTGTTTAAATAGCGCTATTTCACTTTGTTGTAAAGCATGTAATGAACTTGCAAATTGAATTTTGAAGCAAATCAATTTTGTTTTCCTCCGCTTAGTAGTGTGCAATTAAAATGATTCCAATTTCTTAAGCTGAAGAATTTCATTGTTCGTAAAATACTAATTGACATAATGAGAAAATTAATCTGAAAAGCTAATCATCAACAAATAATCGTCATAAAAAATATTATTTTTCTGATTTCATATCATAACTTCAATCGAACTGTACAGCTTAAAGAACAAATGTATTAATTACCTCCGCCAAGGAGGTTAGGAGGTTATGTTTTTGGTAGCGTTGGTTTGTTTATTTGTCTTTTAGCAACTTTACGGAAAAAGTAAAAGATGGATTGACCTCAAATTTTCACCAGAGGTGCGTCTCCACCCAAGGAGAAATCCATTTAATTTTGGTGCTGATCCGGGGGACACAAGCTGGGTGGCGGAGGTCTGCGCTCTCTGAGTGATTTTCTAGTTTTTGATATAATTAGAGGGGTATTGTGTGGTTTGGGATCTAAAAATAAACCCATTGATTATCAAATTGTCAATGAATATCAAATCGGAGAAAAGAAATTGGTACTACTGTGCAACCTTCAAAATGGGGATTTGGATCAAATATTCATAGGATGATCATATTTTCAAGAAATACATTTCAGTATCGATTATATGTAAAGACAAATTTTCACATTTTGGTATTTTTGGATTTTCGCCAAAATTTAAAGTCATTTTCGCTCACCAATATTTGGCCGATTTGGATGAAATTTTGCATGAATAATTTTTTTATGCCTAGTTACTAAAACCAACCTAGTAAGTATAATTAAAAAGTGGCTTGATATTTGGTTTCCAATCGAGTATATATATATATATATATATATATATATATATATATATATATATATATATATATATACTCG
>CABFPE010000666.1:0-19873 GCA_900660155.1 Hofstenia miamia | reverse complement strand
ATTAATTATGTGTACCTTACATTAGCTCAGTGCACTTACTCATGTCAAAACATTACTGACCTAAACTCAATTTTGTAAGGCATTTGCTAGACTGAGTAAGTAAAGCAACCGGATGTTGACACTAGCTGCATTAAGTTAATATCAAACTAGCCATTACCGTACAACTATTGGCTTTAATAATTAGTTAATATATTGCAGCTTCCTACACTTACATTTAATAACAGTACATGTAAAGTCATTTATTTGGTTGATTATTGTCAAGTCTCCCACTTTTAGTAATATAGATATAATCCTAATTGTTGGCTATCCAGCCATTTCGTGAATCTGTTATAATGTACATGTAGTGATTGATAGTCAGACTAAGNCAGCACGGGTCATTCCCCATGCACAAGAGTGTTGGCTTTTCTTATGAGTGACTCTGCCTCATTATCTTCCCACATTATTGCTGCATATTCAGATTGCTTTGTCATTTTTAGCACTGCCTCATGTTCAGTTGTCATGGTATTAGCATATTTCAGAAATCAAGCTTCCCTGATGTTCTCTGCTATCAGTGTCATTTCTCATAACTCATTCATTTTCTGTGTGAAAATTTCGAAATATTTCTCATACAAGCAGATTCCTTTTATTGCTATCAGGAGTGTCATCTGCACATCAGCTTTGCAGGTGTGGGCTAAGTCTGCTCTCATTTGTGTGTTTGGGTAGAAGAAAGTAAAGACCTTTCATAGGCTATGAGTATTTGCCACATCTTTATAAAAGAAACTGATATTCTCCACTACTTCTTGTTCTGATATCTCACCAGGATCGTTCTTTCCAATGCACATCATTGTTATGATCTCTACTCTCTTTGTTACATCATAGTAGCAATATCTCTGTTCCCAGATGTCAGTCCATACAATATCAATGACTCTCAAGAATAGCATGACTGCCTGTGGCTGGCATTTTTCTATCTCATTTCTTAGTTCCTTAAGCTGAATGTGTATTGCTTTTCCTCTTGTGTATTGTTGATCTGGTGAGATGGTACCTTCAATATAAATGCACTCCTTGTTAAGGTTGTCTAGCAATATTTGTTTCATTTTCTTGTAGTCCTCCCTTTCTATCATCTCTGCGGCTTTGCGTTGTGAGTTTACATATGATTTCTTTTGGGAGTCTCCAGCGTGGCAGTACCATGGGTATTGCAATTGTTTTCAGTGGCGTACACAGTAAGATCTTAGTGCTGACGAGTCTCTCAATTTCTTTGTAAGTTCCTGTTGTATTTGATGCTGTTGCTAAGCCAATCATAGTGGGGTAATTCATTTTTGTTTCTGGGATTGGCTCCCAAAATGATTGTGTAAGTCCCCTTCTGCTTAATTTCATTCGTATTCATTCTTGTATGTCAACTTTTGATGTTATGCATTCAACATCAACTGCGATCTGGTTGAAGGGCTTCAGTAGTTCTTCTAGCTCTGTTCACATAAATGCTTTGGTGAACATTAATTTCATCGTTGTAACAGTCTGTTGTTCTCTTATCCTCTGGTAGTTTCTCTCTGCTATCTCCTTCTTCTCCCTCGTGACTTTTATTTCTACCAGGAACTGCTTGTCATCAGTATCAATCCATTCAATTGTACTATCTTGGCTTGTGTCTATTCATTTTTCAATGTTTATTTTGTTGATCATCCTCTGTGTGTCTGGGGATAATAATAATTGTGATGAGGTTAGCAATAGTTCTTCTTTGCTGATCTCTTGTTGCATTTTTTTCACCATTTCACATATTTCTACTGGTGTTGTTATCCCTCCTTTCTTCAACATCTCAGCCCTTTTAATTATTTTGGTAAAGGTGCATCACGGGCTATCTGTAGAATAGCATTTCATGTTCTCATTTATTGTTTGTTGCACGTATTTCTGCTTTAGCATTTTCCTCACGTCCTCAGTGTTAACTAATCTCCATTTTATTATTTTCTTTGTCATTATCCATGGTTGATTTTGCAATTGCTTCAATCATGTTTCTGATGTCGCACCCCACATGTATTTTCACATTGGTTCTTCAAATATTTGTATCTCGCTTGGGCAGATCCCTGTGATGTTCGCCAGTTCTACTATTGATATTTTTCCCGTTGGGTGATGCTTCATTATTAACCTACTTAATAGTTTTTCCATGGTCTGCATTAGTTTTTCGTTTTTATTCGGGGATTCACTCTTCTTGATATGCCCTTTCAATATTCAATTCTTAGTCTGAGTGTTCATCAGTGATAATGAGATCAAACTTTTTAGCTTTTGTGAGTTTTATCCTTTGGTTCCTTGTCATGGGTAACCTTAGATCTTTGTCTTCTGTGAGTAATATTGCTAGCAACCACGTGGACGTTCTATACCTGATTTCTGGCGTGTTCTTTTCTTCTAGTACCAGTTTTCAGAAATCCTTTTTCATATTTAGTTCATATGCTTGGTTAATTTCTGTTAGTACCATCTCTACTGTTTTATGATATTTGCATGCTGGTGCCTCTATCTTGATTTTGGGCCAGGACTCATCTATTTTCTTCTGCAGTTTCATGTTCACCCAGACGTTTTGAATTTCCTTCAAATGATCCTGGCGTTGAGTCATGCTACACTTGATAAATAGCATCATGGCTTTTTCTAATCCTTCATTTTCATTTAACATTTCCGCCATTTTTGTTTGTTGATATAGATTGATCGCTATGCTGTTATCTATCATAATTCCATATATCTGTGCGCAGTAATCATTTTGTAAGTCGAAGCGAATTAGTTCTGATATTGTGAGCTCTTTTTTCTCCCATGGAAAGAAGTTTTCTGTTCATAATACCATGTCTTTTAAGTATCTTGGTAATTCCTCTAGATTTTCTCTCATTACGATGATTACTATTCTTACTTGTTGTACTCTTGCCATTTGCACTGTCTGATCAATCTGTTTTTGTAAGTGCTTGCTGTACTCTTTTTCTCTTAGCACATGTATAATTGTTAAATTGTCTTCATCCAAATTTATCTCTGGGATCTTTGCTATTTGTTCTTTATACGCCATGAGTGCTTGTGCCGTCTCAAGCATGAAGTCTTCATTGAATGTCATGTGGGTGGTGCTTCTCATATACAGCCTGTCTATCATTTCATTCAATTCCTGTGAGTAGCTAATCAACACGTTTACTTTAGGGCAGTTATCTGCATCTAATAGTATTGGTAAATTGCTTCCTTCCATTTTGGCGGCTTTTCTAATTAGTGTTTTGGTTTCCAGAGACAATTTCTTGAATGCATTGTGCCGCATTTTTGTGGTTGCCATAAAATAAGGGTGCAACATTTCCCCATCAATTTTAGACATTTGCTTCTCTCTCTCTTTAGATCTTACTGTATGCTCTGATGTTGTTTCTGAGGAGGCGTCTATCTGCCTCATCCATAAAGGTATTCTGCTGGTGCTTGGTTCACAGTCCATAGGCTGCGAATCTGTGTCACTGGTGTCAACCATGTTGCACCTTGAATCAGCTATCAGTTACGACCACTGGCACTTGGCCTGCAGTGGTTCCAGTGGAGATACATTCTGCTTTGAATCACTTCAGGATCTCCACAGTTCTTCCACCACTTACACCTTCCCCTGGAACTCTGGTTGTGTCACCGCCCTTGAATTGGCGAAGTGATCCCCCAGAAGGAAAGTTAAGCTGTGAAGAGGCCAATTGTCCGTTCATATCTCTGCCCTTGAATCGGCCTTGAGTACTACTTGGATGCCTCCTAACTCTGCATTGCTTATTGACCATCTCCTCATTCTCATCCGTGTGTCACTTGAATCAACATCTGGTTTGAGAACTTCTGCACACTCGCCTCCTCGTGTTTGTGGTCAGGATTCCATTGGTTGGTTGGTTGTGCCTCACTCACTTCCTGAGTGGTTGATGCATCCTTCTCTAATTTCCTAAATGCAGTTATTAAATTTATATCCCATATTTCAGGGTCATATATAGTTTTATTTCTTGCAGCCCCCTGGGGTTGCACTCTCCTCTCCAATTGCTCATTTCCAATATCCACTGTGAATTCTTCCTCCAATTCCTCTTCTGGTAGGCTGTCTAAATCACACATATCGTACATAACCTCCTTGCTGTTAATTCAGCTTAACTTAAACTCAGCACTTTCATCTATCTTCATTTCCTTGATATCTGCCATTGCTCTTTTTAAATTTTGAAAATGCAACAGTCTGCCATTATCTAACATATATTCATTGTTTGGCAGTGTTTGCGTTATTATATGTGGTCTGGACCAGACTGTTTTTAACTTACAGACTTGGTTTGTATCAGTTAGTTTTATTGGTGCAAATGCATAGACTTTATCGCCTACTTTGTGTGCATGCCCGTAAATTCTTTTATTGTAGTTTCGTTGTTGTCTCACTGCTGATTTCTTTATATTATGGCATATTGTTTCGTGAATTCCTGAAATCTGTTTGCAGAGTTGGTTTACGTATTCATTATTCAAGGCTTTACTATAGTTGGTGTATTGCATCAATAGTGGTGTGGCTGCTTCTCAGCCAAACATCGCTTTAAATGGAGTGATTCCCATTGTTGAATGCACTGACGTATTGTAAAAATACTCTATCATCTCAATCACCTCTCGCCATCTATTTCCGCCAATCCTCATTGTTGTTACTCTTATTAGTTTTATCAGAGTCCTATTCAGTCTTTCCACCACGCAATTTGCCTGCGGGTGGTATGCTGTAGTTCTTTTGCTGACTATCTCTAACATCTTTGCCATTTCCTGAAATAATCCACTTTCAAATTGAGGCCCTTTATCTGATATGATCATTTCCATTGGCCCAAATTGTAATATCCACTCTTTCATTACTATCTCCGCTGTTGTTTCTGCAGTTGTGTTTTTCATTGGGATCATCCTTGCATACTTCGTGAAATTGTCCACCATTACTAGTAGAAATTGGTATCCCTCATTATCCTTTGAAAGTTGTTCCAAGTTGATGTGAACTATTTCATTCAGTTGTGTGGCGATTATTTTTTCCAACAGTGCTCTCTGTGTTGGGAATCATTGGTTATTGTGTAACAAGCATGTAGTGCATTTGTTAATGATGTCTTCAATCACTCTTCTTACTGCCATTGTTATAAATCGCCTGTTAAACATTTTCTCTGTTTGCATTATTCCTAGATGACCTTTTTCGTGTATTTGCTGTATAAGATCTCTCTTAAAATATTTGGGTATAGTGATTCGATTGTTTTGTCCTTCAACATTCAGCAACCCATTTCGGTTTATTTTCCATCTATACCATTCAAAGTAGCTTGCTGTTAGCTTTAATAGTGTCACCTGGGGTTCTTTCAATTTTGCTTATTAGCTCATTAAGGATTACGTCATCCTGTTGTTTCTCTATGATTTCCTTTTCAGAGATTTCCTCCTTCATTATGATTGGTAATACTGTTTGACCTTTCTTGTCTACATTGATCTCTGGTAGCTCGTCATATTGGTTGTGTGGTAAAAATTGAAATTGCTGCTTTCCCCATCTATCTTTTCCGCATCTCTTTGATACACCGGCAGTGATGTCCAGAAGTCTGCATTGCTGTGTAGCATGCCCTTCCGATGCTCTATTGTGAATGTGAATTCGTTAAGATATTCTATCCATCAGGATTTGATGCCCGATTTGTCTCCCGAGAATTTTTTTAGCAATGCCAGGCCACTGTTATCTGTACGTACTCAGAATTCTTTTCCAATCAAAAAGTGTCTAAATTTCTTGATGCTCTCAACTAGGGCTAGCATCTCTACTTTGGTGGAGCCATAGTTCTCCTCACTTGCCCTTAACTTACAGCTGAAAAATTGTATTGGCACCTCTTTCCCGTTCTTGATTTGACCTAGCATTGCTCCTATGGCGACCTTGCTTGCATCACAGTCTAGTATGAACTGTTCATCATAATTTTGCTAGTTCCTCCTTAATGTTATCCAGTTCCTCTTGTTCCTGCCATGTCCATATAAATGGTACTGATTTTCTCATGAGTTTCATCATCTTCACGGTTTTTCCTGCAATGTTGGGGATGAATGTACTGTAATAATTAAAGAAACCCATTATTCTTTGGATATCTTTCTTGTTATTTGGTTTCTCTATCTTCCATATCATCTCTCTTGCATTATCTTTCATCAATATCCTCCCCTTTTCTATAGTCCTTCCCAGGAAGACGATTTTCTCTTTCAAAATGTCGCATTTGTTGCCGTTTATCTGGAGTCCGGCTTTTCCCAGTATTGTTAGTGTTCTGTCCAATTTCTCTATATGTTCTTGTATCATGTCGCTCATTACAATTATGTCATCTATGTATGCATTAATACCATCCTCCATTCTGTGCGTCTTGTTTTTCAGTACTTTTGTTATATATCTCTGGAATGTCGCCGGCGCTTTACATAGCCTGAATGCCATGTAGATCCACTCATAAAGTCCGTATGGCGTTATAAATGCTGTCTTCTCAATGTCCTCTTCTTCCATTCACACTTGCCAATAGGCCTTGCACAAGTCTAATGTTGTAAAATATTTGTGCTTGCTTGATTCGTACAGCATGTCCTCTATTCTTGGAAGGGGATAGGAGTCTTTCTTTGTTACCTTGTTTAGCTTCCTAAAATCTATGCATAGCCGGTATTTCTCTCCTTGTTTTACAAACACTGTTGGTGCTGTGTAGGGGCTCTCGCTTGGTCGTATGATTTTATTGTCTATCAATTCTTCAAGTATGCAATTGTATTCGTCCTTCATTTGTTCAGGCACTCTTCTGCAGGGTAGCTTTATTGGTTTATCTGTTGTTGTTACTATCTTGTGTTTCTTGCCAATCGCCTGCCTCACACTTATCTCTCCATAATTGAATATCTGTTTGTGACTTCCTAGCATCTCTTTTAATTGTTGAATCTCATTCTCTTTCAGATACAGGTAGTCCTCGCTCTTGATGTCTGGGATTTTGTATTTGTCATCAGTTGCTTTCGTCCCAATGCCCTTGAATCGGCCCCTGGGAGTACTTGCGACTTGGATGGTGTTCGTCCACTTGCCCTTGAGTCAGCCATGTGGAGTACTTTGCGCTTCCACTTGTAAGTCCTTGAATCGACCATGCAAGTTGTCAGCTCCATCTTCGTCTTCCAATGCTTTCCAAATCACTCTAATGTTTGATTTCACATATTTCCAAATATCCTAATGTGTGACTTCTTTAGGTTTACATTCCAGTTTGTTGGATTAAGGATTGGTATCTTTCCTTTTCCATTTTTCACTGCACATATGCTAGACAGCATTGATACTCTTTTTGTATTTATCCTTTTGTTTTCATATATCATTACATTGGCTGTAATCGCTTCTTCTGTTTCAATTTCATACATTTTCCACTGATGCAGCTGCAAATGTATGTCTTCTTGTAATTCAAACATGATCATTTTATCTCTGCCTTGTTCTTCTTTGATCTCGATCTCTTCCTCCTTGACTTTGATGGTTCTATCTGCATAATTAATAACACACTTGTTTTTTATGAGGAAGTTGTCTCCCAAAATTATTTCGTATGGTAGCATGTTGTTGTGTGTGTCCACTACTACCAATGACTGCTCGAATGTTGTGCTTGCCACTCTTAGCTGCACCTCTTTCAATATTCCTTTCGTGTTGATATATTCACCCAATGCATTTATAAGTCTTTTGTTGCACTTGGTGAGATCATCTCTTGTAAAACCTAATTTAGTTTTACATTCCTCCATAATTATAGAAGTTGCTGCTCCCGTATCAATGGTTGCTTTTATCATTATCCCATTAACAGATATTGTCATTGTGTTCACTGTATCCATGTTCGCCATAATCATTATTGATGCGTGGTTTTTAAGAGTTGGCGCTCCATTTAGTTTTCTGATTCTTCATCAGTCTGGGGTCCTTCATTCATTTCTTCCTCTGATTCTATTAAATCTTCGTCTTCAAAGTACCCTTGCTCTTCTCCAATCATGTTTATTTGTTTGTGGCAATAATCTCTTTTGTGTCCTTTCTTCCCACAGTTATAACATTTCACATCTCTTTCTTGGACCTTCTTTGTTTTTCCGTCTCTGGTTTTTATTTTTATTGTTTTCTCCTGTTTGTCTGTTTCATAAGTTTTTGTTGTATTTTTCTGTTTAGCGTTGCTCCTCCACGCTGGTGTTTCTCTATGCCATGCTGCTTTTTCATTTATTCTCGCATTGTTTTTTATTGTGGCCTGTATTTCCACTGCCTTTCTGATCATTTTTTCCAGTTTATCATCTACATTGCACTTGATTTCAAATTGCGCCCTTATGTTGTTGGGCATACCTTTACAAATATGCAAGAAGAGGTCGTATTTTGAGTATTGATTTTCTCTTGAGCTTAGCATGACCAATCTCTTGACCTGCTCTATGTAATTGCAAATGTCGTCCATCTTTTTCATTTTTGTTCTGTTGTATGTAATTGCGAATGTCATCTGTCTTTTTCATTTTTGTTCCATTCAAAATTATTCTATATTGGTTTTTGAAACTTTCATTTCTATAATTGATAAAATCACTGATTAGTAGTTTGTAATCTGTCTTAGTTTCTGGATCTAGCAGCAGGTAATGCTGCGCTGCCGCTCCCGTCAAGTATAGGGGGAATCTAGCTGCTGCTGAGTGTTGGCTTACTTTTCTTTCCGCCATAGTTAGTTTGAACATTTGAAGCCATTCCCTGAATGTTGGGTTGTACCCATCTACTCTACCATTGAACTTTGGTAGTGTGGCTTTGCAAGGGATCATATCATTTCCCAATTCTTGGTTCAGTATCAAGTTGCTGTACTTGGGTTTCATGTGTTTTGTTGTCCCTTCTTCGTTTCACAGCTGTGTAGTTATTGCTTTTGTGATCTCGTCTATAAATTTCTTTTTCTCCGCCTCGTTTTCATTGTCTGAAGAATCTTCTTCCAATAATTTATCATTAAGTGGTGTTGTTTGTAGTTCGCGTTCCTTTCTGCCTACAAACTGAAAGTTGTGGGAGCATACATTCTCTTGTTGTTCTTCTTTGTTTAGCTGCAGTAGTCTCAGTTTATCCTTTAGATGAGCTATCTCTTCTTGCCTCAAGTCATTGTCTCTGATTAGGCGTTTGTTCTCTATTTCCAACAGGTTCTGTTGTGCTTGTGCTGGCTGTCGTTGTTCACTCTTGTTTGTTTCTAGTCAGATTATTTTGCTCCTTAGTTGCATTATCTCTGCGGCTTGTACATCGTTGTCTTGTATTAGCTGCTGGTTTGTTGTCTCTAGTACGTTGTTTTTCTCTTGCAAGAGCTGGTTTTGCTCTAAGAATCTCCTATTTGACTCTGTTAATTGCTTCGTGAGTGTCTTAATCTCACTCTGAAATGCTTTGCTTTGTTCGATTAGTTTGGTGTCCATCTCGACTTGGATGTTTTTAATTGCTTCTGCATTTGATTGCTCGATCTCTTCTATTTTCTTTGTTAATAAGCTTATTTCTTCTTGTAAAAGTTTTTCAGTTTCACTGTTTTTTTTCAAAATTTCAAAAATCTCCGGGGTTCCTGGTTCAGAGGGGGATTCCTGTCTTACTGATTCTGGGGTTTGGGCTGCTTCAGTATTCCTTGGGTATGATGAAGATCATGTTGCCATGGGGGTGTTGGTTTTTGGTACTGTTTTCTTTGCACTTCCTCTCTTATTACTCTTATTATTCGTCATTGTTTCTTGATGTTGTAGTGGCTTTCCAATTTGGTTACAATTTAAGAGTCTAATTTGCACTTGTTGCGGTTAGGATTTTCTGCCTCTGCTGAATTTATGTCTTCATTTCCTGCCTTGTTGCTTCCTTTTTTCTTTTACTTCGAGTTCATTTCTGAGTTTTGAAAGAGTATTGCTGTGTGTTTCCTCTCCTTTGACTTTGTTCTTATTTGTCACAGTTGCCATGTAACATCCTCTACCAGGCCTTTGGCGCCATGTATTATTGTTAATAATTATCACTCAATTAATGGTGGGTAAGGATTTACTAATTTAATAAACTGCCAGATGTTTCCTCTTCACTTAACTAGTTACATTAACTGAGTATTAATCATCACTGTTTAGGTGACAAATCCATGCAGTGTTCTCTAATTGATTAACTCTGGTATACTGTACTGAAGTGATTGATAGTAAGACTAAGCAAGAATTGAAAAACTCTCTATCCGTAATTTAAGTGCGGTTTTGTGACTGGCACAAGGAACCTTAAATTGCTTCCATGATGGAATCCAGCCACTACTCAACACAACTTGCTTAGCTGAACATTTTATTAAATATCAAACCAGATAAATGATGAAAAGAAATTAAAATAAACTCTGAAGAATTTATTGCTCATCAAATTCCATTTAAAATCTAAGCTATTTATTTAAAAAGTTCTAAGTACCTGCCAATTTCAAATTTTGAATTAATCTTCTGCCAATATGGCTGTTCTGATGTCAGCGTAATTTCACTTGGTTCAATTTGTCTAATTTTCCTTAATCGGTAAGCTGTATTTCTCATAATGTGCAATATTGTAACTTAGTTGCATTAATACAAATGAATAAAATATTTTAACTAAATTTTACAATCACTTTTGATCATATTTAATCACTATTAATCTTTTGACACTATTCCTTTTTAGTTTGCAGCTTATTTCTTTGGTTGATGCAACAAAATTTCCTTAAAGTGCTTGTAAATTTTTTCAAAATGCAATTCAGATAGCAATTTGAACTTAGAAGTTGGATTGAACTTTGTATATATATCTGAATTTTTTTTACTTAATTTGCACTTTATACTTAGAGCATCCAATTTATCAAATATTTGCTGTTTAGTGGACATTAGAACAAGTCTTCAAAAAAATTACTCCTGTAGGAAGGCACTTTGCATAATTCATAATACTAGCTTCTTCAATAGATACATTATTCCCAAAAGCATTTCCTAAAGGTTAATGAATTCTGCAATTTAAGATGGGCTGTGGTAGTTAATAAAAAATTTAGAATTATCAAACCCAGTCTTCATTATGATAAAATCATTGTTCAATATGTTGTGGATGCTAAATTTTTTAAACACAATAGTCAGTGATGTTTGACAATTGACCATTTTATTACTTAGATTGTATTCAAATGTTGAATACTTCAAACTACTTCTGCAGTCACCTGAGTTAACATGAAAGTAATAGCAGTGCTGTATGCATGAAAATCCTATTTGATTTTTATTGCTTTTAATGCACATTGTTTTGATTATTTGTACTGCTTTCCAAATCTCTCAACAATTTATATTTTTAGTATTTCAGAATTTGTATTTAGTACATTAATCATTTAAAAACAAAAATAACTTTTTGAAAATGATATAATAAGTGAAAGGTTGGACATCAAATCTCTAGAATCCTTCATGATCAAATTCTGAAATCCTATAGTGTGATTGTGAGGCCAAATAATTGCATGATTTTGAATAAATATTAAAAATGTTTAAATTTTTATTTTTGGAGAGGCTTTGAAGAGTCATCCTGATGCTGTTTTTTAAATATTTAGTCTGAATATTTTACAAATACAAAAAAAATGCAATAAATAAAAGAAAAGTAAATGCCATTTTCAACATGTTATTCTTCATCTCTTATTATATTAGGTTATTAAACAATTTATTAGGTTATGGACAACTACATTAATTGTTAGCCAAGACTCAAGTTAATTTCTACTGAAGCAATGCTCATTGTGCAATGAATGCTGCCAATTTACATTTATTTGTTTAATGATTTCTACAAATTTATCAATGGAGATTATCAAAATTTATTGTAATAATTTGCATTAAAAATGTTTAAATAATAAACAATATCCTAAAAAACTTAGTATTGAACAAATTTGTAGTATTTAAACATTTAATAGCTAATATGCTATTCATGTGTAAAAACACTTTTGTATATACTTTTGTTTATTCTAGTGTTGTCAATGCCAATATCTATTGAGATTAATCTTTGACTTCCTGCCTTGAGCACTAGTTTGCATTCCATAAAAGAGAACTTTCAATGATTTAGGCTGTTCCTGCAAGGTCTTTTACTTTTAATGTAATTCGGATCTGCTTGTAATGCAAGCTTATTTCATAAACAATCAGATGCTGATCTGGAAATATTTGGTTTCTTATGCCTTCACTATTTTCTTAAACTCATTTTGTTAGTTCTAGTTTTTGCATGACATTTATGAATCAAATATGATAAATCTATGAGCAAGTTTTTGTCAATAATTAATTTGACAAAAATATTAGGACTATTCACTATGCATTTATTTTAGCAAAACATGCAGATGAGTCTACATGAATTTCAATTTCAAATTGACAGGTACTTTGTGTTTTGATTATAAATACAAGTAGCCCACTGTATGTATGATGAATTATATTCTTTGGAAATTACTTATTTTGCAATTTGTTTTTAATTTGATTAGTTCATATAAATGCATTGCAAATTAGTTCATGTAAAGTAGTGGTCAGGATTCCACAATTCTTAGTTCTATTCCCCTGACCATTAATTGCATTTAGATTAGGTATAAGATTAAGGTTTTCCCCATCTAGCTTTATAATGAATTTGGAAATGGCTAGTTAGCTAAACATAGGGTATATCTTAAATTTTTTAGATCCAAATTATTGACTATAGACTTATTGATAATGCAACCTTATATCTTATTGATTGCTTATTTAGTAATACTAAGTGTAAGTTAGGAATATGCTATCTATTTGTGATGTATAAAATTATTCATCACTTGTTTTTGTTAATGGTGATTACTAAGTGATATTACTTTTTACTGATTTCATTTTTATTGTACATGAAGCAGCTAGTAACTTGTACAGTTGCCTAGCACAACTAAGGGCCTGTTTGATCAGTTGACTTTTACAATAACACAAATTCACAAGAGTGATTTAAGGGTTAGCAGATGATAAAGGAACAACAGAAGCACAATTTTCCTTCAAAAAGTCTAAAAACCAATTCAAGGGTAAGTGGACCAACAGAGTTCCAGGCAAAGGTGTAAGTAGAGAAGAACAATATTAATATGAATGTGATTCAAGGCTGACAGTATTATGGAGCTAACAGCTGTTCAAGTGCTAACAGAGAAAATAAATGTAAGCTGATTCAAGGGTGACCAAGTAGATGCCATTAGCACTGGTTCAGAGCATATGGATTGTGAACTGAGCACCAGTACAAGCAGAAGTACCACATGCCCTTTCAGATACCACCTCCAAAAGAATGGTAAGATCTAAAGGAAGAGAAAACTGATGGAGAAACATTACATCTATTCTTAATTGGTACAACAAAAATATGATATATGTCTTTTGAGAAACTATCATCAGAATCAAAAAATGCGCATGAGAAAAATAGAAAAAACAAAGGGCAAAAACCTACCAATGGTATTAGACAAAACAATAGGCCATGGATAATGTGATAATAATCTATCCTCGTAAAATAAATGAAATGTGATAAAAGAACATATGTGAGTACACAGTACACATCACATTTGACAAAATTTTACATTAGCAAAGGTACAAAACATAATTGCATGCAAAGAGGGAATAACCAACATACCACAAATAAATGTCAACCATGACAATTTAAAATTTAGAGAACCAAATTGACTAGATGTTGAGAATTGCAAAAGGGCAGAAGTTGCAGATGGTGATAATAGAGAAAATTAACAATAGAAAACCTACCAGAGTTTTTGTATGAAATGTGCATGAAAGTCCAAAACATTTTTGTAACAAAAAAGAAACTAACATACACCATAATAATTGAATTGATTAAATTCAATTTGCAATTGGACTATTGGACTTAATATATTGTATAATGGTTGACCCATGAATAGCAATAAGCTTGTACAGCCAAGTAAAAATAAATTGAATTAATAATGAACACAGAAGGGTGTAGAAAAAGTAAACACATTATTCATAAAATGTAGTCTAACCCAGTGACAAGAACAATTAAAATAGATCAAAAATATCTAAAAAAACAATGGAACTGGAGAAAAATACAAGCATACAATCACCAGTGATAACAAAAAAGTCGCATTGAAAAAGGATCACTAATGTGTAGAAATAGTGCTACATAAAATACATGGTGCATTTGAACTGAACACAAGAAAGGATTTCAAGAGTCTAGTATTTGAAAAAATCAACACACTGGAGATAAGAATTAGAGCAATAGATTGGTTATTAGCAATCTTCATAACAGAGGATGAAGAAATCAAAATATCAATTTCACAACAATTCAGAAATATATTATCCAAAGAGAAGAAATTTAAATTTCATTTTCACATATGAACACCAATACCAAGAATTGGCTATTAAAAGGACATGTCAAAAAAGATGAACTCTTCAGATTAATCAAAGAACAAATGCTAATAATTGAAAAATAAATAAGTAGAATCTTTGTAAAACAGAGCTCAATGGAAAGAATGTCAATTGTCAAGATGGAAAAAAAGACCAGGAGTGAGAAAGCATTATTCAATGAGGCCATGAAGTAATATATGTGGGGTGTGATACCTGAAACAAGGTTGCAATCCTGGATCACATCCAAGATAATTGTAGAAACAAGGATGGCAAACACCACAGAAATAACAAAAATAATCAAGGAGAAAAATGCATAGATTATAATAATAGAAAAATTCAAGAGATTTAGAAAAGAGAGCCTGAGATGCACATTTACAAAATTAATGAAAAATACTCAAATATTGAAGAAAGAAGGAATCACCAAACCTATTGGGATGTGAGAAATGGTTACAAACACCCAACATAAAATGCAAATTGAAGAAAAACTACTAACATCAAAGCACCTAATTCTATCCCAAAAAGTTCAAGAAAAGATTGACAAAATCAACAGTGAAAAATGATGAAACACAAGCCAAACAAGCATGATAGAATAGGTTTATACAGATGACAAAATATACTTAGTTGAATTAAAATTAACAAAAGAGAGACAAGATTAAATAAAAAATAGAAAGAGTCAATAGATAGGAGAAAACCAAACTTCAGTGATGATGACATTGATTTTCAATGAAGCACTTGCATGCACAGAATTAGAAGAATTGTTAAACAATGTAGTCAACTGGCAGTAGATGCTGAGTGAATTACCTCTAGGATTGAATTAGCTGACAACTTAACAATGAAACTAAAGAAAAGAGCACTAATTTAAAGATTCTATGACAAAATCTTGAAGCAAAATGAACTACCCAGCTACAATAGGCAGGCAGCAGTGCCCACAACAATTGTGACATATGAAATGATTGAAGAGAAAATAGAAACCAAAATATTCAATTGTACACCACCTGAAGCAATATCTATTCATTTGATCATAGTAAGATAGAATGTACAAAAAGATAAAGTAATAGCAATATCACACTTGCACAAATATAAGTCATAGACAAACACAAAACAAAAATCCAATCATCATAAACAGAGAGAGGTACAAGAAGTCAAAAAAAATATTAAAAAAGAATTATTATAGAGGATATATATATTGAGAGAATGGTTGCCCCACATGATTTATACATAAGATCTATGTGTGGAAGGCAAACAAATAAATCTTCACATAAAAAAGTTGAAAGAAAAAAGAGAAAATGACCAATAAAATAAATTATTTTATTGTTGGGAGTCAATGACAGGCTATACAGATATTTTGACATAATGCTGCTAAAACTAAGATTAAAAAAAGAAAGAAAAAGAATTCCAAAATTAGCAAATAATGGGATTGAATTAACTAACTAAGATTTATTGTTCAAATATATTCAATGTACAAGCTGTTGCCTGTCAGTAAATTATTTGACAAAAATCTAAGGAAGATTCTCTCCTTGTTAATTTTAGTGAAATCAAGCTGATAAGTCTACATGAATTTAAATTTTAAAATTGATAGGTATTTGTTTTAATTATAATATAAATACAAGTAACTCAGTGTATTTATTTATTTTAAAAATTAAAATTTAGCTAAAATTTTTAAAGATCCTCCTCAAAGATCAAAAGAAAAAATTAGATACTAATGTGATTGAATTTCCTAAGATTTATTAGTCAAATAAATATTAAATGTATGAGCAAGTGTCTGCAAGCAAATTATTGGCAATTATCTGAGTACAAATCAATTCTCATTAATTTTAGAAAAATTATGCAGACAAGAGAATTACGTCAATCTGTGTCATGGATATTATTAGGCATACTGTGTTGGTGAATCATCTAACTAGATATCAAAATGCATTAATTGGTGAAATGGACATGACAGTATTAGACAGATGCTCATTAGGGAGGAACACTGCATAGAGGTTTCACCTAAAATGTGAATAATGCTTAGGTTGTTAATTACAGTTAATGAAATACAACCATTTTATGTAATGAGCAGTAATTTGTTAGATTTTTTTAGTATTTTTTTATATGGCTAGCGCCATCATTTTTTAGTAAATTACTCATGTCAGAATTGAATTTACCATTAACAAGTTCTGTCTGAATTCATATTTTGACTGATACACTATTTTCATTGAAACAATGATATATCAACCACTAATGTGCAAATAGTAAAAAAAATACCATTAGTTTCAGAACTAATCTCTTTTTTTTCTGTGATAAGCAATTGATTTAGAGAAACAGGTGTTTGGGGTATGCACCCAATCTGTAAATGAATTTCCTCAATCACTTTCCTAACCACATTATTTTTCTCAATAAAATAGATTGATTAAAAAACACAAGGGAGTAATCTTTTTTTAAGGATTTTATAAATTTCAATATCATTGTATACAAATACTTAACCCTTAACCCTCCTGCTGAGTGGTCAGATATGTAACACTTTCTGTGCGGATACATAAAAGTTTGTTTCTTTTCATTATATTGAATATATGTGAAGGGAAATTGCTAACAGGCAATTGTAATGAATTATTAAAACATAACAAAGACTTCTTTATCTTAGATGAGTGTTACAAAAGTTACAGCAACAGCAATAAGCGTCACATAGCTTAGCACTCTAAACACTTGGCAAATGCTTGTGAAAGTTCCTTACACACAAATCTTTTGCAGGATGAACAAGCCATTCAAGTTTGTTTATATGACTCACAAATGCAGCATCCCCCTCTCGTAGGCATTGATGATTGGGATGGAATTCGTTTACAAGTATTTTCAACATGTAGGACTCCCGCCTGCTCCATAATGTGTCATTATTGGAGAGGAAGTCTTGGATTTTGAGAGTGTCATTGAATGTTTGGGAGCATAATACTCTTACTCAGTTCAAGAAGGAAGAGATATCATTGTTTCAGCTTTTCATCTATGTTCATCAAGTGTGACATTGGAGCCTGGTATGAAACGTTGCCTGCATTTTGACAAGAAGAGTTCCCAGATATCACAAAAAGCAGCAAATTTGTCACGTTCTTTTCTTTCTTGATGAGTGTCTTTGTTATCAAAGCAAATGAAGCTCATCAGCATTTGAAAGTTTTGCAAAGAAAAAGTAGCTCAAAGAAGCCATCTACCTATCTCACTGTTCCAAAGCTGCTCTAAACTTTCATGTCTCAACTTAAAAATACTAATGAAAAGGAGGCAGCCAATGAAGACTTTGAGTTCAATCAGATCCATATCTCTCCATCTTTCCATGAGCATGCTCTTGTTTCCTTGTCTTGTCTCTTGTTCTACATGCATTTCTGCTGATTTCTTTGTCCATTTCACAATTTATTCCAGCATGTTATCCATGACAAATAGAGCAAAAGTGCTTTCTATCATGCACTGTTCAATTTGCCTGGTTGGCTTAGGTCCATTCTCATGAAGACTGTTGGAAGTGTTTCTTCTTCCTGTTGAAGGAGGACTTTTGAACAACTTAGTGCCATCATGACCCCAGAAATGTTCAGTTAGTTTTCCATCACTGCTTACAGAATCAACAACATTTTCTTCTAAGCTCTAATCTTCCTCACTTTCTTGCTCATCAATTTCATGTTCCTCAATATCCTCTTCTTTGTCATCACTCTCATCAAGAGGAGCATCACTTTACTAAACATGTTGAAAAAAGTTGGCACTGCTGGTTGGCTTGGATAGCTAATTCTTTTTGCACTTGTGCACTCAAATGCAATGAAATGTGTCATACCCATTCCCTGCACCTGTCAGCCAATCATGTGAGTGCTGTTCAAGAAGGCTTTTCACATCACGTACAATCAATAGCAAAACAGCAGATTTTTATGTGGGGAACATCTAGAATATAAAGCTATAAAAGATTTTGATTGCCTCAATGTGTGTACACAGAGTTGGAAGCAAAATCAGAACTCATCAGACACTCTGTCTGTATCCACACTATAGGAGGGTTAAATGCATGAAATGAAACGTCACATTATTGCATAGCATGGACCTAATAAGCCCGATTTACTTAATTTTGATCCTTATAGGCAAAAAGTGAAATTACATTCTTATTTTTTATATTTCACAAACAAAGTAGTTCTTCAAATAATTTTTACAATATAAAACCAACAGTTTTGGTGTTTCAATTAAATCCAGATTAACATTAAACAACAAACAGAGCAACATTTGCATTATATCTTATTCTTACAATAACATATGTCCTAATGAAGTTATATCATTTCCAATAATAGCTCCCTAATACACTTTTTTGCAAATATATTGAGTAAGTTCATTAATGTATATAGACACTGCATCTATTCCCACAAAATTCAGCATAATATAAAACATATCAAGAAATTGCTAACAAATAATTTTAGCCCTCTTTTGGCCAATGCTCACTACACTTTAAAATGACTAAATTCTTCTGAAATGAAAATTGAAAATGTTATTAATATGATTAAAAAGCTGTTTTCTGAATTCAATACAATTTGTAATTGTATGCAGTACTTGCCAAAAGTTTAGGAACAATTTCCAAATTTAGAAATTTTTGTATTTTACGCTAAAAAATGAAATGTAGAAACAATATAATAACAAAATGTAGAAACCATATCATAATGCCATGTAGAAAGTAATTAGTTAAGTCTGAAATACTCACTAATATTTTGTATGTCCGCCATTATTAGCCAAACACACAGCAATGCTATTTGACATTGAATTGACCAGCTTTCTACAGTAATCACCAGCAATCTCTGTGCAGCATACCATTTTAATTTGGTCCTTCAGATCGTTGAGTGATCTGCATTGGCGCTTCCTCACACAGTTTTTTGATGTGATGCCAGCAATTTTCTATGACATTAAGGTCTGGGGAATTTCCTGGCCAGTTTTCAAGCAGCTGAAACTCTTGTGATGCAATCTACAACTTTGGCATTGTGCAAAGGAGCACCATCATGTTGTAGTACAGATGGTCCACAATCTGTGTGAGGGGTTGTCACTTTTGGTCTAACAGACTGCTTGCAAGAGGAAAAATTTTGCAGTTGCTGATAGCAAGTAACATTTCTGGATAATAAAAATAGTGACACGCCCATTCTAACAGCTCTAGAGTGAAAATTGTAACAATCCTCATACAAGATATGAATGTGAGCAAATTTTTTAGCAAAATTTCACTACCATGTACTATATTTCAAAGTATAATAATAGTGCTTTTTCAGTGAAAATGTATTGTGTGTAAATCTAAAGATGTGTTATGCTGATTGGGTAAATGAATCTGTTGTAAATTCTTAGAAAAAATTGAGAATTCCAAGAATTTTATGACTTTTCCAGGAAATAGCATAAAGCATGCTTTAGACAGGTTACTTTTTCCAAACTTTTGACCAGTACTGTATATTCTAAACTAATAATTTTTTAAAAGTAAAAGAAATGAAAAAGTGTAATGCTTAACTGTTCCTGAACTTTTCAATCCTTAAACAGTTAATTGATTCAATTACAAATTTGTTGAATGCTCCTTCTATACACTTGATTGCTGCTCCAATCTAAATAAATATATTACATTTAATCATGAAAATGAAAAAATAGGATATATTGTGAAAAGTATTTCAAATGATAACTCTTTGCCTGAACGCCTATGACAACTATGATAGAAACA
>CABFPE010000665.1:345002-367343 GCA_900660155.1 Hofstenia miamia | reverse complement strand
TTATCCTCCATTCACGGGAAAACGACGGAGGCGTATGCATAGGATAGTTGATCCAGACCAACTTGGTAGTGTTCAGTTCCAAATTTCAATAGCAACAATTCGTTTGCAAGCATTATTATTTGTTCATTGCAATAATAAAAAATTCATAAACATTCAATAATTTCTCGATTTTTAGGTGCAAAAAGGGAACGGTTGCAGTTACTCAATTTAAAAGTTATTTCGTTTTTTAACTACAGTCATGTGTCTGAACAAAACCTCAAATGTGCCTCTTGATACGGCAAAATTCATATGTTGACGCTACACCCTATTGTATATAGTTCACAGCAAAATGTTTATTAAACAGACATTGTGAAATTTATTATACGTAGATTGACTCTTTAAATAACTTCTCTTAGTGCTAATATCCATGTTTATGCCTTTCTGAATTTGAACGAGGATTGAATAATTAGTGATTGAATGTCAGCTGTCTTTGAATGTCATTTTATCGCTTGGAGGGATTTGACTGTTATACTTGTTATAAATTTTGTAGACAGTAAAACTAACGGAATGGATTTTAGTATGAATTCTTTGCTGTGATATTAACTTATCCATGTTATTTACATTAATGCAAATTAATGGATGTGTGCATAATAATTGCGACTTTTTCAAATTTATTCATGCTAAGAGCAAAAAGTTCTTCGGCCGTGGACTCAATATGCTACCAAACAAATTGACGCTGCAATTCAATTAGGTGATAGGTATGTTTCAGACTAAAAATGTTTTAAAAATTTTTTGTAAAGTATTGTTGTTTTTTCTTAGCATAATTCATTGAAAAAGTCCAAATAATTATGCATTTACCTACACCTTACTTAAAATACGGAGGACATCACGTACAAACAATGAAAATAGGAGGTGATTGATAAAAGAAGCCTACTGATTACTATGGTAAAAAATTAATTTTACAGAATATATTGTTTTTACCCATAATTACTAATAATTGTTTGTATGTTAATTAATAATCTTAAGTAAGCGCGATTCACCAGATAGAAGCTTACTCATACATGGGCAAGAAAATGCAGCTATTTTTCAAAAATATGTCTCTCTAATTCACCCGATCTTGGTCCTATAGAAAATGTTTGGCAGATACTGAAAAACTTTGTTGACAAGAAATATCCAGAAAACCTAGCTTAAATAGAACGATATATCTTGAAATCGGAACACTCAAATTCTGAAAACGTAAGGTTAAACTTGATGAACTCAAATCCTAATAGGTTATCGCAGTTTCGAAAAAAAGAGCAATTAATAAACTAAACAGGAATTACATAGTAACTACAGGAAAGAGGGCGGGTTCCTTTATGAGCCTTTTGTTTAATATTTTGTTTTTGATATAATCGAAAGTTCTTGTTTACGCCACTTATATTTCTCACTTGAACTATGCATATAAACTACTTCTCGTATTTACGAGATTCTAGTATTATCTGCATTACCTTACCAATAGACATATTTACTAGAAAAGTAATTTCATAATAAAACTATGATTCCAAAAGGTTAATAGTGTTAAAAAATTTAGATGTTGAACAAAATATCTTCTAAGAAAAGTACAAAACAGAGTTTCTATTGATAGCTGGTATATATTCTAACTTCAAGATTATCAAATTATAAGTTTTTAAATTTTTTCAAATGGAAAAATGAAATTTATTTTTTAATAAAGTTAATTTTGCGGATATTTATTCCTGATAAGTGCTTGCTTTCTACTGAATAATGTATTTTGAACTAGCGTTGCAAATTTTTTAAGCAAAATTCCAAACGCATTAAATTAATTTCAATCAATATATTTTTCCATACCCCTACTAACTATGGTGATTACAGCAGAAAATTTTTTTTTAATTGTGACTTCTGGTTAAAAGTACAAGAACACGAAAATAACTTTGTTTACAAAGTACTGAATGTGAAGCTGCTTACTTGATTTACAAACTTTGAAAAATTGGAATTTTATCATAATTCTATTTTAAGTCATGTACCCTTGAAGAATGATGCTATAATTTGAAAAACATTGAAAGCTAAATTATTCAATTTTTGTAGAAATACCTTATTTATATGGACAAGCCCAATATATATTTTGTTTGTAAAACAGCACATGTATGGATTTCCACTATCACTATTCCTTAAATTAACACTCATAATGTTATACATAATTATATTATTATTCCATACCATATTCGGACCATATGACTCCAAGGTTCTGTATTTGTTACCTTAAAAAGGGTATTATATTCATATAACAAAATATGATCTACCTTCCCTGAAGACCTTACAACTTCTCCATAAGTGATGCGGGTACAATTAACTTGATCTAATCTTCTGTTAGGCAGAAGACCACGGAAATTTGCTTAACTAACATTGATTATTGCCGCGCTAAGGCATAATTGCTAACATAATATAGCAACAGGTCATTGTAAAAAATCTGTGTGAATTTTGAATTCAGCATATTTCCAAATATTTTGCCGTTTTCGAATGAAATTTACACACTCATAAAATCTATAAAGCCCATTGTAGACAAATTGCATATATTGTAAAGTCAATGCCAAATATTTGGGTTTTTAGGTATTTTGTTATTTGGTTGGATTTCCAATGCATTATAAAGAAATTTTATAGAATTTGTAAGAATTAAATTTGCTACATCAAAGTTTACTGTGATGAACATTTTCCTCAAACATAACTTCGCCATCTGGCGAATTCAACTGGAATGAAATTAACAAAAAGATTTATATAAATGAAGAACTGTTTGCCTCGTTAACGATTTCAGAAACGCAATGACCATTTTACTTGTCAATTTGGATTTCTTAGACCCAATAAAATATCACAATTTAACCTCTAATGCATTAATTCAAGCCAACAAAAATATATACTAGAAATTCCTCTGAAGCTAATAAATTGTTTTTCACAAGTATGTGTTGAAATCTACAATTTTCACTTTTGTTCAATTTTACATAGTTGTTCTATTCAAATGGTCTGTCAACGTGTAGCAAAATTAAAAATCGCGAGTAAAAGAGTTAGTGTACAAAAAATTATTTACTCTGATATGGCTGGAAAATTTTTGTTACATACTGATATCAAGAATCTAATGTTTTAAAAATTAACTTTCACAAAATATATTTTCTTATGCATATTAGGGAATATCCAAAATGGCACTAAATATATTTAGTTACGTTTTGATATTAATTTGTAATTCGTATTGAAAAGATATTCAAATTTTTATTGTTCAAATTTTAATCCCTAGGCATGGCCATACAATGTATACATATATATATACTTGCACTCACATAGAAATTAGCACTACGTCAGACCAAGTTTTCTAAAAAGATCAAAAATGATTGCAATTCCTCAGTTAATCTTTTTTAACATGTCACAAAAAATCCAATAAAATTTAAATTGAAAATTTTTCATATACATATTTGACCTGAACTATGGGGCAGAGAACCAAAAGACAGAGTACTAGGTATGAGTGTAGATTAGAAAAGCAATATTTCCTTAATTCAAGAGATGAAGGAGATATATAGTGTCCATTGGCTTGCGTATATATATATATATATATATATATATATATAAGGATTGAAATTATAGTTCTGAAAGCTCCTTTTAAAGTTGACTTAATTAAAAAACATTAATAGTGATATTTGTTATGCTTTCCAAATACAAATGATAAAGCAACTGTTAATATTTATGTAAGTTTACTTTGCTTTAATACATTTACTAATATCCTTAACAAAGTCGTTTCACAGATAAATATTAATTTATGTGGCACAATTATTGATTTATTAGTTATTTAAATGAGGTCAATGATAGATTTTATATATTTATTGATTTTACTATAAATAAACAGTGCAGGAAATTGTTATCATATATTAGTTTAGTTAGACATTAGAGATTATTTTTTAAAGATTTTTTAAAGAAGTGCATTTCAAGAAATCATTTGGAGATTGCCTTTGCTTTTATTTGTAATATAAATATAATTTTATTCACATTTGCCATTTCCTTGACTGCAGGTGAGTTATTTGTTTAGATACATACCAGTGACGTCACTGAGAGGAAACAGGGGGTGCTTCTGTACCGGGTTTCCAAATGAGAACAAAATTTTTTATTCTTTAATAATAGAAATGAAGCTTATTATTAGCAATTTTAAACAAATTTGGGGCTTCATAGTTGGAAATTGGATCCTTTTGGTCCCCAATATATCAAAATAAATTGGGGTTCAAAATTAGAAAAAATGTATTTAATAAATAATGTTCTGCAATTTTCGAGGCCCAATAATTATGTAGGTACAAAATATATGGAGTGACACCACTGCTACATACGGATTCTTAAATAGATTTTACATGTGTTTTCTATGCACTAATATTTGTTATTACCTATACTACAAAAAGGTCCCCGGAAAATTTATTCAAATTTCATTGGACAGAACTGGATGGCACTGCCTAAAAATCGAATGTGTTGCAAAATTATTCCTTAACTATTGAGCAAGAAGCGACTTATTATCATTATTAAGGTGTGCTTTGTCATTGGACTTTTGTTGTCTTTAGACGAATAGCCTAGATAATGGCGTTGTTGAAGCATGAAGTTCCTCGTAAATGCTTTAGAACAAACTAAAGTTTGTGTTGTAATAATAATAAATATCAATAATACGTGTTTTTTCAATGTGTTGAAACTTATCAAAATGTCATAGTATTGGATGAAAGCATCGACATTGGAATACATTCTCAAATTTTTGTGTAGATAATTTCGTAGCTTTAGTGGCTTTTTGTCAGTCCATAGAATATGTTTAACATCTTCGGATAATTTCAGAAAGAAGATCAATGTCATTAGTAATGTTTTTATATAGGTTTTGATAACATGATGAGATGATGTATAATATTTATCCCTTTAGCCCTAACACCATTTGAGCAACTTCCTCATAAATTACTGCAAAAACACTGCTTAGGCCTTATAAACAGGTCATATCGTAAAAATATTTCCTTAAATTAATACCAAATATTAACCTTCCACAGCAAAATATAATGTTCGAATTTTCATACATATTTGAACGTGAAATTCATAAGCATTCGGGATTTTTCGGAAGGTTTGACACTAACACGAAAGTGTTCCATAATTCCTGGTGTAACACGAAAAGTAGTTCTATTGAAAGTGCTATTTTATTTCAAATTAAATGGATATACTTTAATAAAATTTCAATTTTTTGTCATAGCACTTTCAACACTAACCTATCTGCTCAAAGTTAAATCCTCTATGCACCAAATATAATTGGCTAGAATGTAAATCAATAATTCTAAATTTTCAAGAGCAGAGTGATTAAACGAGCAGAATGTAATCTAATTTGTCAATATATTCTATATTATTTATATCAATTGAACTCCATGGTACCGAAAAATCATTATTTTGAAAATATTTCAATTTCAACTAATAATTAAAAAATTTTCATCGAAAGAAAGGTACAACATTTCACATACCTTGTTGCACAAATACATGACTTAACATGTACTATGTAGATTTAGCTTTCTTGTTGCACATGTATTCATTTGAATTAACACATGCATTTTTTACTATTCATGATTTTTTCTATAAAATTTTGTTTAATTGCTCTTAGCTCACTAAAATAATAAGAATATTTCAAATCTGAAGACACCACTGGATAGAAAAGCGTCTCTTCTTTCATTTTCACTCGCAATTCACGTGCCCCGTGAATCCGTTTAATTTTGCTCTGACATGATTTTGATCTTTTATTGCCAGAAAAAAACTAATTTTTCACACAGATTTAATTTTCCAAATAATAGAGAAGTACACCTACTCATGGATGTATCAAAATCCCAGAATTCCCAGGTTTTTTAAAAGGCTTCGAGGAAATTGTTTGGAAATGTGGACAAGACAGATTGGTACTTTAGATGTACAATTGACAATTTAGAGTTATATCAGTCTGTTGTTTGCTATAATTCGAACACTTTGTTTTAGTCTTATGGAAAATTTAGAAATTCCATTTAAAATTAGTGATTTTAAGAAGCGGAAATGCAATTTTTGCTAAGTGTTTGCAAATACGAAGAAATCTATTTACTCCAACTCCACAAAATTGAAATTACTTTTATATAAAATATACCTGCCCTCTCCATTAATATTTGATTATAGAATCAAGTTAGCAACTACGCTATTAAGATTCTATTTTAAATTCAACAGCAGTTACAAATCATTCAACTTCCATGAACCAGTTTATTTGAAAAAATAAGAAGCCAAAACAATTTTTGTAAATCTATACAAAATACATTTGATTAATTAAATTATACACTTTTGAGTTATATTAAGTACTCTCTGAGAGATTTAGATTTTGTTATTAAATTTCTACAAGGAGGTTTATCTGTGAGCATTTGCGACATTTAATTACTAGTTTTAATTAAATTAAGCGATTCTTTTTAGCATTGCGTGCTATTAGTCAGAAAAATAAAAAAGCACGATGTAATTAATTAGCAGCCTCGTTGTATTTTGGTATGATATCAATTAAGAAAAACACATACATAAAAACATTAAATATTTTCAAGGATTGATTTTGGAACGCAGCCCATTCCACATCCGCAACGTCTGTACCCAACCCGACCTACATCCACCCATCTAAAAAATAGCTGCACACAGCGCATACTCGCATCCACAGGAAAAAATATCATATTCGCACAGCCCCCCACCTGTAGATTTTTCAAAAATAGTAACCTCGCTTAGGCTTAGTAAATGTAGTTTTAGCATAGCAAATTTCTTTATTCAAAATGCAACATCCATCTTAAGTGTTACAAAATGAATTAACTTTGAATCCAAATTATAGAATGCAGCCCAATAATGAGCTAATCGAATTTTGGAAAAATTGATGTATCAATAACAGCTTGTGAAGCATAAAACGTAAAATGATACTCGAAAACTTACCGGTATCAACACACACACACACACCTATTAACAGCGCTAGAATTTAGCCGCCCGTGATTATTATTACATCCAGATTTATTGTCTGAAATCTTATTTCTAGAATTGACAATTATTTGTCTTTGGAACTTATACAATATTTTATGCTATGCATCTTAAAACCAAAGTTAATAGGTTTGTTCTTGAGATAAGAAAAAGTTTCTTGGTTCTCCAAGCGAAAGTGTATTCACTATTAACAAATTATATGCATATTTCGAACAGGAAAAGCTAGATTGAAATCCTAATATTCATTTGTACGTGCTAAATTTTTTACCTGCGCAATTTCAAGGTGAATACTATGCATATGCAAAATACTATATATATATATATATATATATATATATATATATGTGTGTGTGTGTGTGTGTGTGTGTTTGTACATATATTGAGAATAGTTTGCATAAACTTTTAAAATATTTACAGAACATTGTATAGATGTCATCTATGACGATCTAATGGTACTTGACAATATAGGTCGGACTCAGGATGTTTATAAGTTTGAAAAGCTGCTTACAAAATTTATTCATTATAAAACAGTTCTATTGTTTAATTTATCTACTTGTTGTTTTATATCAGTTGACACAATTTAATATTTATGTCGGTAATTTGGATAATCCATTTATTCTCAAATACAGCTTGATATTCAATAAAAATTATATTGATTAACCAAAACAAAATTTTGACTTTGAGAAATGTCGTGTGAATATTGTATATTGAATTCCCATATCATAACGTCCAAATTTACTCTGAGCAAAAAAAATTATGTTGTTGATTAATGTACTTTAAAGTTTACTTTCTCATTTGTTAACAAAAATATAACTAAAATTGATTTTAATGAATTTCTTAGAGGTTGCGTTGAGGTATTACTTCGGATTATGGTTTTAAGCAATATTCTTAATATACATTTTAGAATTTGTATTGGTCAACAGGAAGTACATTTTAGAGTAGAGAATTGGGAATACTAACATCCTACAATGTCAACGGTAAGAATTTTATAATTTGTAAACAATTTATTTAAATTCAAAAAACCAATTATTTCATTTCCACGGAAGAAATTCCGGAATGTCGCAACTGATTGTTTTTTAGAAGACTCCATTCTTTATGGTCGAAATGGTTAGAACAATCAGAATGAACTCTCTTTAGCTAGCATTGTCACTTTCCTCTTTTAAAAAGCTTTGTTGTTCTAAAGACAAAGTACAATATTATGCAACAGTTGACTTCTGTTATCTAATTGGTTGATATTTTTTATCACAAACTTTAAATTTCCGCAGCAATATCATTGAATAAATTGACTGATCTAATGTCAATATGAGTTTCTATAAATTATTTAAATTCTAAGAAAATCATTTTATCATCAAACAAACAAAATTATATTTCAATATATTGTTTTATATAATTATATAATTATATAATTTGTAGAATCCTTTATTTGAGCATTTGAATTATTCTAAACTTCTGTTGATTTTATCCTTAAACTCTGTCTATCAAAAAGATAAAATAGATTGTCGGAATCTATATATCATACTTGGTATGATTAGACATTCTACTATTTATACAGTTAATAGTCTCTGAATATTATATATACAATTTTTATGTATAAAATTTCATACAAATGGACATTTAAATCCTAAACTATTTCAACACCATCATTAAATTGAATGAGAAAACAGTAACAACATTCTAAAATCTAATAATACCACAATAGAAAAAAGCACCATATTTAGAGAAATTATGACAAAACATCACACCAAACAAATTGTGCAATTAGCTATCTAACTTAATAAAAATGTCTGAAACATCTAGGCATTTCATTTATTTGCTAGAAAAATCATGACACAAACATTAGACCACCTACGTAAACAAAATTTTTGGTGGGTTACCTGAGACCTTAGAGATTTTATGATATTCCTAATTTCAGTTTTACTGTAACAAGTATATATACATATATACATATATATATATATATATAATATTATATTATTGTTCTTTCTTATTTTTAACAACAATATATATTTTAATTTACATTTTAAAACTATTAGAATAACTTTCTAACTATTTCTGCCTAGCTAAATTAGAAGAAAATATCATCTTGAAGGTGGGTAAACTAGTAGTCATCATTTTTCGAAGATGCTCGTCTTAGTAAATAATCATCTATACTAGAACCAAATATAACCTGAGATGTTCTACAAAATAACTAAATTTGTTATTAAAATTTAAGTTAATTGATTCAAACGTTCAGAGAAGTAAGCTATATAAATTAAATGGATAATAATAGTAGACTTAAATTTCCCCATTTTGATTCTGGACTGCATGTTTTCTGGCGGTGTCCTCATCTCAAATTCTTAGTCTCGTCAACATCAATAGTTTTTCAAGGGCTTATGAAAAAAATAGGTTTCACATTCTTTTAAACATATATTTGAAGCATATAATAATTTCACTGGAAAAATTATAAATGCAACTTTACTGATTTAAAAACTAGATATTCTTTTTCGAATTCTTGTAGAATTGTATAAAGATATATTTTCAAATCCGGACATAAATGTTACAATTTTCGCAAAACATAATTAATCATTTATCATAGCGCACCTAAGCTCTCTCTTGACAGCTATGGTCCATCTTCTAATAGAAAATCTACAAATTACGCAGCAAAATATACCAGTTGTGGTTTCTCGTGGAAAAGTGTTTAAAGAATAGCCACATACATTGTTGCATGGTAGATATAGTAAGTTAATCAAAGTGTTTGCAGAAGTTTTAAGTACCAATTTGTTTGTAGAGAAATAATAAATCTTTTTATCATGCAAATGATTGATTACAGTTATTCTGAAAATGCATAAAGTCGTAGCATAAGGAATTCTGTGGATACCACTGCACAAAATATGGAACTTTGACAAATTTAATAATTAGATTCTTTATTTTTTTCACTGGATCACGCCAACTCTCTAGGCTGGGTATTGATTAAATACGACGTGAGAGGTTTTTTGTATATCGACTCTTTATGTTGCCAATGATGTCAATAAATTATGCTGACAATAAGGCCAACCAATTTGCTGCTATATGGATTTTTATGTCTAATCATAAATTGAAAACAAATTATAGCATATGAATATGTTCTTCTGCTTTTCAAAAACACAAATTATGTTTGATAATTACTTTTTATTGCAATTATAGAAATGGCCTTTCTCAAAAAGTTTATTCCACCTGAATGTGCATTCATTTCTTTGATAAATTCAATTGGAATAATTCTTTCAACTGCAAATTATTGATTGATATTTATAGAATACAATGATTTTTTAAGCTGTAATTTTAATAATTGGAAAAATAAAAATTCCATTATTGAAAATAGATAATTAAATTTTGTAATTTCTTTAAATTTCTTCTTAATAAGTATTGTAATTGCAGTATATCACCTCATAACATTTCATAACCTTCAATCACGACTTCATATTTCCAAAAGTAGGTGGCATATATTAAGTTCATTTAAATCCATGATTTTGTGGAAATTTAAAGGAATATAATTAGTAAACATTCGTTTCTTGAAAGTATCCATAAGTTTACATTCAACAATTAAGTAGTATAGAAAATGTTGCAAATTTCGCAGTGAACTGTATACTATTTTACTCTTCAATTGCGTTAACCTTAAATTTCTCAGAAATTTTAAAAACTTATGGTACGTGAAATATATTTTAATTGTTTTTTCTATATCTGAAAATATCATTATGATAGATGAAAGCCTTCTCGATTATCTTCATACTTAATACACGATCCTATGAGTGAGATGCACATATAGAGAAATAGTTAGTTTGTTATTGCTTCCACGGGTTCAAAACTTTATAATTGTATGAATATTACGTATGGAGAAATTTTCAACACTACAATCAAGCATGTCCACTAATACATATGTCAATGCCACACAATTTCCAAATTTCATTAATAGGAGAAATTGTGTAAAACCATTTGTCTTTTTAAAAGGGCACCAGACTGTATAAATTTAATAAATGCCATTGCATTCGACATATTAGCAAAATAACTAAACCAAACGTGTTTTATAAATAGAAGATAAAACGAGATGTATTTTGCTTTCCTGCATGTTTATTTCACTAATTAAATAATGTTTAGATGTCATTTCATTGGGTCGGGCATGACGTGACCGTAATGTGGTAATAAATGCCAAAAGTGACTTTGAATTAATAGTAAAACAACGTATATTTTTAGGTGCTTTCTATTTATAGCATTCCTTTTGATTAACTACAAAAATGTATATATTTGGCAATAACAATTTATATTTTGAAAAAATGCTGTATCACTGCCATTATTTTTACATTTCAATTTCTGCAATCAATGTCGTATGAAGGCTAATGAATAGTTTATCCGATATCTACATTGTGGAAAACAATATAAACGAATTTGTAAAGTGAAGTAGTTTTTCAAATTATCACCTGCTCTTGCTAATACGGGTCAGTCTAATTATTTAATTATATCTTTCCACGCCTGAGACTCACATCTTGTGTAATTACTTAGTTTTTCAAATTATTAGCAGGAACGAATATCAGGGTTTAATTTGGATCAACTCCATCCACATTGCCTAAGGCAATCACATTTTTGGTGCTAGCGTTTGTAATCCTGGACCAATTTTTTACTCCCCGGAGTGATATCTCGAACTTCTTTCAGCACCGAGATAGCCCAGGATTACATATAAAGCACTATTAGTGAACTTCCTGCAAAACAAATTTGGCTAGCATTCAAACATGTTGCAGGCTTTTTTAAAATTCTGGAAATCGTAATTATAGCATTAAAGGAGCTTACAGTTTAATATATAGTCGTCGGCTTACTATTGTGTTTGTCCTATATGTTATTCTTGAAACAAGTTTGTAGAAAAATCTTTGGATAGTCGATACATTATTTAGTTGGCAGACTTTGCCGATGCAGATAGTTCTACTGCCTAGTTATCTAAAGCCTATTCTTTAAATTATTTATAACTATTGATATTAGGGATTAACCAATGTCTGTTTGTTGATCAATTCCGGGAAATATATGTTAAGTCTGAAAATTCTTGCCTAAGACAATTGATCTGACTTATTTTAACGCTTGGTATGAGATTCATCACTTATAGTTTCTCTACAAAGAAATGTTATTATAGAGTAATGCACCAACCAATCAATTTTACCTTTTACGTAGTTCATTGAATAGGCAAAAAGACAAACGCTAAGCTAACTGACTACAATAATCCTTTTAAAAACTAGTTATTGAAGATACTAACATCGGTAACTATTAGTAGTGTAATATAATTGTGACTATCAATTGAATTGGATTTGTATTAATTTGCCGTGTTTCTTGCTTAGCGGAATGTGAAAACTCCAATAACATACGTAAAAGACTAGTTAAGGAATATTAGTTTACTCATAAAATCATTATTCTAGCCACATAAATTATTTGTTTATTTTTAAAAAGTCATCTAGACTGTCAAGAAAAGAAGGCGGCATTAGAACTATTATAATTCTGACAATCGACTCTCAATATGACAATATGTGAATTTTAATGAGCGTTTTAGCCCACTAATTGCCCATTTTATCTATATATAGGATTTTCTTGTGACTAAATATTATAACAATTTATAGCCATTTTTGATATCTTTAAAAATACTATTGATAGGATCATTAAAATTTTGAATGTTTTAAAATAATGTGTATATGCATGGAATTGCACATAATCACTATTATATTCGGTTGGAATAATAATAATAATAATAATAATAATAATAATAATAATAATAATAATAATGATAATATCACATAGATGGGTATTGAAGACATTAGAGGTCAATGGAGTTTCACAGAAATGGGTTGAGTTTGTAGAGAGGTAGATGGGAAATTGGCAGACTGAGATAGACGGACACAGGTTGAGGTTTAGGCGAGGCATATTCCAAGGAGACAGCTTAGCACCACTACTGTTTGTAGCTAGCTTCATGCCAATCACAAAAACGCTAAAGGACACCGGCATATGGTATAAACTGGAGAAGAATGGTATGTCACCTATGACATATGGACGACCTGAAAATATATGCTACTTCAAGGAAAATGCTGGAGAAGCAAGTGGAGACATGGGAGAATGGGAGAAGACAAGTATATAGTCTGTGTTGGTGCTTGGATTAGGAAAATATGCGGTAGAGACAATGATCAGAGGTAAGTATACAAATGGCAGCGGTCTGAGGATAAGCAGTGATGAAGTAATTGAAGAAATCAAGAAGTTGTACAATGCTGACTACTCGGTAGGAATAATTAAGTGGAACAATAATGAACTGAAGGAGCTAGATAGGAAGGTAAAGAAAGTGCTAGCAGCAGANCAGTGACAATGACCAGAGGCAAGTGCATAGATGGAGATGGCTTGAGGATGAGCAGTGGAGATAAGATTGAGGAAGTCAAAGAGGGGTACAAGTACTTAGGTGTGATAGAGAAGGACAGAACAGATCACATGGAAATGAAGATGAGGCTAAGGAAAGAGTACAAGAGGAGAGTAAGGAAGGTACTACAGAAGTCAGCATTGAATGGGCAGAACAGCATAAAGGCAATTAATACGTGGGCGATACCAGTGTTGAGATATTCGCCAGGAATAGTTAGGTGGAACAAGAATGAGCTTAGGGACCTAGACAGGGAAGATACTAGCAGCAGAGAGCATTCAACTTAAATGGAGATGTTGATAGGCTGTACATCGCAAAGAATAAAGGAGGGAATGGACTGCTAAGTTTGGAGGAAATTGTAGAAGCAGAAACACTAGGGCTAAAGGAATACATAGAAGTGAAGGAAAGAAGGTATACCAGAGTAGGATGGAATCAGAGAGACAAACAAGGTATAGGCAGAAGGCAATGCATGGAGAATACTGGAGGAACACAGAAAAGTGTGATAGAGAAGAGAGCAACAAGTGGTTAAAGAAGGCAGGACTAAAAAGGGAATCAGAAGCACTGATAATGGCAGCACAGGAGCAAGCAATAAGAACGAACTGGGTGAAGAAACATATAGACAGAAGAGCAGAAGTAACTGATAAGTAGAACATGTTCTTACCCATTCTGACTCTGACCCAAGTTCAAATGTGTTGCATATTCTGAAAACCTGTTATTCAACATTTCAATACAATTGTAAGGATAGAAAACTTATCTCAATCTTTGACAAGAATTTTTAAGATGGAAGAAAATTGGTACAAAAATGTACCTTCTTTCTAAAGTTAGATCAGTTGTCTGACTACTGTCAATAATCAACATTGTATAGAATTTCCTATCTAATTCTAAATTACTGACCTGAAACTCGTGTATGAAGATATCGTTGAAATTTCTAAAAGTTAATTAGTTATCAATGAGTAATAATTTTCAATTACAGAATCTCTGTATGACAGTGATCTCCAAAAATCAGCTCCAGAATATTTTTGAAAAATTGCAATGCTATTGCATGTGTATACAATACATTTCATGCTTTTACTCAAGTGATTGAATGAAGTGCATTGGAAGTCCTTTGCGCACTTTGTCAGAGGAACTTTAATCCAAGAAGCCTCCCTGCAATCTGTTCGGATGTAGTTCCTCTTTTCAATCTGAAAATCTGTGATGAAGGCGCAAACATAAACAGCTGTAAATGATAGAAGTTGTGATGCTAAATACTAACTTAAGTAAAACATATATATATATATATATATATATATATATATATATATAATTGCAAATAATTGAAATTTTTGTTACATTTCCAAATTTGCAGTGGAAAAATGCATTCATTTCATTATATTTTTTCATTCATGGTTTAATTAAAAGTTTTTAAATTTGCAATACCGCTGTAAATTATATGAACAATATGAATTCGTTTATAGCAAATTTTCTAAATTCATATATTAATCAGATTTCGTGAACGAAAAATTTCTAGTATTACAAGAACTTTTTAGCATTCACTAATATTGACAGTTCAATGGCGATTGCACAATATAGGGAATGTTTTATAATTATATTTACGGAGTTAACAATTGCCTTGGGTCGATAAACAACCCCAAAAGCAGTGTTGGACCTCCTAGCCATAAACAAATGTGGTCATATTTGATGTATGATAAATTCTACTTTTGATAAAAAGCTGTTTTTGGCTTTAAAGTTTCCAGACTCATTTTTTAATTGTTCTAGGAGAACTTGATTTTCATTTGGGGCTAAAATTTGAATAACAAAAACCGTTGTATTGGTAATTATATTTAGTGCTATTCAGGTTTCGTTATAGCAAATTTTAGCAATTTTTGAGATTATGCATGGAAAACTGAAATTAATCATGAAAACACTTATTTCATATCAGAGCTAGGTTTACATAATATAGTTACCATAATTATTCTTTCCCTAAAGTCATAACAAAATTTCCAAGGCACAATATTTTGTTTTTAAACAACATTGCATAAACCTTGTTTTTTTTACTTTAAAAAAATAGCATCAACTTTGTGTTTTACTTCGTTACATCATGCCACCGCGTCTTTAAAACCAAGTCATTCACTTGGTAACTTCTGCTCTTTATGTTTTAATTATCAACGATTGGTCGAGTTTTATATTTTGTGCACTGCGACATTCTGCATTGGATTATCAATCATGAATTTAGTTTGTGTTGTAATATGAACGTACACTCATTTTTAAGAGACAAGTCTGACCAGGCAGGGTCAATGTTCTAAATTTTTTGTCATTTTAACCTCCATGCTTCTTAAATGTTTCTTAAAAAACAGAACTCTCGTAACTGTAATGTTAACTTCCCGATAACTGTAGGGATGTCTGTTTTTCTAACTGTCGAATTTTCGAAAAAAACAGGTAATCTTCTAACATTAGATAGTGTTGGCGACCACGAAGTAACATCTGAAGGCAAGGTTCAAATTGACGTAGATGTTGAAAGCGATGATGATGAAAGTGACATGATGAATAGAAATGATGGAAACATTTTCTAGATTTTTGACGAGTGCCTCTGTAGTTTTTTTCCTTACATCGTTATTAGTTATTCCACATCTTAACGTAATGTGACTATTTTTATTTCATCCTCCATTTCACCCATTTCAGCCTGGCAATATTTCTTATTTGTGTTTTTGTTAAAAAAATTCCCCATATTGTGTATCTGATAGGTGAATTGTGCGAATATTCATGGCGTTTGCCCTTGCTTGTCCTTAATCACTTGGTATCATTGCAATGTGTTTGTTTAGTGATAATACAATATCAACTGCTTTTAAACAGCAATTTTCACAATTGTCGGCCATCATCAATAATGTTTTAAATGCAATATTTCTTATTTGCTAATGGGAAAAGAGTTGAAGATGTTCTAGTTATTTTTGAAGTGGAATTTAGACAGACCGCCTACTTCAATCTGTACCAAGTCATTGTCTTCTGATGTGCTTCTGGCAACCAAGTGCTTCTGATATGACAGGGTAGCAAATTTGGTAGGCATAGTATTGATTCTATTCCTTTTGATTGGAAGTTGAATAGTATTGGATTGCTTTGCCTTTTTTTATTATCTACACAAAAATAGTAATTAGAAATCTGGTGAACGTTCTTTTATTATCAATGTACCGAAAAAAATCCGCACTGCCTCATACACATCACTATTCACGCACTATTATGTTATTAAATAGTAATTTAACATTAACAAAGAATATTAAATAAACGAAAGCATACAAATCAGAATTATTTCTTTGTCAGGATCGGCTTGCTGTGATAACTAATAAATATTTTCTTAAATTGATCTTTTGATATGGGTAGAATTGTATCTTTTTTTAACGGGAAGACCCTGAAAATTGAATTTAAACCAGGGTTCCTTCATAACAACATCTGCTCTTGTAACAATAAGCACTAAATTTTCTGTCATACAACTGTTATTGCAAGTTAAGTCCACATCCAATGATTTAGTTATTTTAATATAACCTATTGCACAGTGCTCTTTAACATAATGTCGAGATTTCAGGTAGGTAGATTAATCACACACCACTTAAAATATAGTTTGAAATTTTTGTCGAATTATATTCAATACTATTTAATTTTTCATATTCTGCATCTTATTGCTTAGATTAGATATATTATATGTTAAAAATTTTCATTCAAATATTTGCTGGTTGATTAATACTTTTATTAAAATGCAATTGCCATTATTGACATTACATTTTTTCATCGTATTATATTTATTAGATTTAATTTCATCATAAGGTCACATTTCGCTTTAGGTTTTCATATGCACTCAATAACATTTAGATGTTACTGTTCATAATAGTGAAAACTATAGAATTGTTGAAGCTGAGCTATTCGTAGTAAGCCCATTAAATTCTATTAAATTAAGCTTTAAATTCTCCAATTTAAGTTTTTGTTGTACTTGAAATGTGTCTTTAGGTTTGACTATCTATATCAACTTCATTAATTATTGTTGTATTTGCAGAATGAACTTCGATGAGGAAACTTGGTGACGCAAAATTAGGTTGCCAAATTTTTGGCGTTCGTGTTCATTCTGCTAATGACTGTGGTAGCAATGGATTACCGCTAACTCCATGTTCAATTCGAATCCATGGAAGATTTCAAAAATTTAAAGCTGTTATCCATGAAAGATTGGCGCAATATATATCATGTGTAAAGTGCAAAAGTGAACATGTTGTTGTAGTATTCGAATATTATGATAAAGAGTTCCATTGGGATAATCAACCAATTGCTAAGCTTCTTAATCTATCTTATCAATTATTGCAAGCTTTAAATGAACTGCATAAACGTGATATTGTGCATAGGTGTCTTTCTTGGTCTTCTTTAATGATAGATGCAAATGGAAATTTAAAGCTTGGTGATTACGCTTTATACAGTATTACAGCGGCTGGTGGTGATGTTACCTTTCCAATTGGTCATCCTTTTTATATTGCTCCAGAAGTACTCACTGAGCCCGATTCTATTTGGTTTGAATATGACGAGTCTATTACTTTTTGTGAGAAAAGCTCTGATGTTTGGTCCATTGGATTGATTCTTTTAGAAATGTTTTGCAAAACTCGCCTTTATTCTCAACTAAGCCTTAAACAGCGCTTATCAAAAACTCTCATAATTTTTAATGAAGTTGAAGATGCCTGTTCACATATTTTAGATGAAAATCATCTTACAAAAGTTTTCGCCGATTTGCCACAATTTATCCAAAATGTTGTTCGAAGTGCACTTATAAATACACCTTCTTCAAGAAGCTCGGTAGGGGAACTACTAGCTTTATTCCCTCCTGATATTTTTGAGAAAAATAAAGTTTCTGAATATCATGAAATTGGATATCCATTCACCAAAATTAGCCGTTCAAATGCCATAACTCGTATCAATTATAGTGCCAAAACTCGGGAGTCTTGTCTCCTTCAAAATGATGCAATAACAGAACGTAAGTTCAGTGAAGTTTATCATTTATATATACTTGCTGGTGGTGATGTTGAATTTGAGTTTTCGAAACATAAATTTGAAGAAAAAAGACGCCCACCAATTAACTCATTACCCAATATCATTACAGTTTCTGGAGAATATATGGGTAGAGAAAAACAGCGTTTGTCGACATTAAATAATGAAATTCTCTGTTTATCATTAAAGGAGTTAAGATCGAGGTTAAAAGTAATCAAAGCTGCTGAGCGTTATCCTTTACTTAGCTTTGATCATGGACATAATAGTCTTTGTGCTCCAAGACATAAGGCCAATAAGTTACCTGTTGTTATTAAGGAAAAAGATATTGAGTATCAGTTCATTCGAATGGTTCTTTTTGAAAGACTTTTGCGAGGTTTTCCGTATACTAGAGATCTGTTGTGGAACGAATCAAGATTAGATATTCCACCTTTTTATCGTGCATGGACATGGGCAGCGCTTCTCAATGTAAGTTGTGATGACATAGATGAATTTCTTAAAACAGATTTATCTCGTGTGCATAGCATTGATAGGCAGATTGATGTTGATGTACCGCGATGTCACCAATATGATATACTTTTGAGTTCTCCTTCTGCACATCGCACATTAAAATCTGTTTTGAAGGCTTGGGTTATTGCTCATCCAAATTTATCTTATTGGCAAGGATTAGATTCCCTTGCGGCTCCGTTTGTTTGGTTAAATTTCACCGATCCTGCTTTAGCATATGCTTGTCTTGCAGCGTTTATTAACAAATTTCTTTATGAGTTCTTTCTTCAAGACAATACTCGTGTTATTGATGAGTATCTTGCTACATTCTCGCAGATAATTGCATTCCATGATCCTCAGTTATTTAATCATTTAAATGAATTGGGTTTCCGCCCAAATTTATATGCCATTCCTTGGTTCTTGACTATGTTTGCTCATATTTTCCATTTAAATAAAATATTCCATTTATGGGATGCACTGCTTTTAGGAAATTCGTCATTTCCTTTGTTTATTGGTGTTGCTATTTTGCGTCTTCTTCGTGACAGATTACTGGAAAGTGATTTCAATGATTGCATTTTATTGTTTTCAGATTTACCTGATCTTGATATTGAGTTAGTAGTTAGTGGATCAATTGAACTTTTCAATCAGACCCCAGGAAGTTGCACATGGCGACAGAGTGTTGCGAATAAATCAATATTTCTTTTTCAAAACGCTACTCAATATACGTATACTCCCTTTTGCATTGATTTCATACCAATAATCGTAAAACAGCAAGAAGTTGTTCCTCGTATTTCTGGGCAAGATGTCTTGTACATCTCAAATATTATCAATGAATCCCAAACAGTGGCTCCTAAATCTTGTTGTTGTATTATGGATATCCGCCCAGTGAAAGATTTTGAAGGCAGCCACTTGCCTAAGAGTATTAATTTTCCTCGAGATGAAGTATTCAATTTTGAATCATTGACAGTTACTTCATCTTCACATCGTGCTATGTTGAAAAATTTTAAAGATAAACTTGTAGTCATAGTCAGTGATGACTTAGATGTCACCGATCATATCATGTGTAGTAAAATTTTAATTAAGCATAATTTAAAAAAAGTTTGTGTTTTACATCAAGGAATATCTACTTTCGAGCACTCCGGCTTACTGATTCAGTCAATGTGAATTTGATTATTTTTGCGTTTTAATTCATTATTTATTTGTTGTTTGTAAATTTTTATTTATTGCTTTAATTGTAATTCTCAGTGATCTTATTAATTTAATGAACAATTCAGTATTTGATGGTTTATATGCGTAAAGTAATTTACTATCCATTCATTCCGTTATGTAGCTACACGTACAGTGATTATTAGTAATTTATGAAATTATTAAAATTTCAACGGAGGCAACCAAAAAAAATTTTTTTACAATTCTCGGGCCATGATATTATGCAATGTGCATATTTTTATCACATGCTAGAAAAATTCACACTGGTTTTCAAATATAGCCACTAATTTAATTAAGATAATTTTATTTTTTAAATCTTAATGATATTTTTACTTGTAGAAACGTTGGGTATGAATTTAGCTGGAACGTGCACTTGGTATCGGAAATTTATCTAATGCACTGTAAAAATCAACCTTGTTGTGCACAGCATAAAAGAACTAGACTAAGTAATCCACTTAGTAATTTAATTAATTTGTTTCAATCAATAATTGCTCTGGATCCCATGTCCACTCTTGGTTACAGTGTATTTCATTTTGTGGGATTTTTCTACTTTTACTGGATTAACAGGGTAAATTACTATTATTCGCACACTTATTGTGAAAATAATCTATGAAATAGTTTGCAATTTGAAGTTTTGTTATTATCAAAGTACTATAATATTCGCCAACATTATTAGGTGGCTGTATTAACAAATCGTTTTATATTATTAAATGAATACTTAGAAAGCTTAAATGCTTTCATTGTTTAAAAAAACATTTAATTTCAGATATTGTTAGTTGATAATTTTCATACTTAGCTGACACTATTTTACCTGGGGCCGATTTGACCCCTTTCATATATTTAGATATAACTCAGAGACCGGTTTTTTAAATACACTATCCTTCTATGACTTTTTTCTTTAACTTTTTCTGACACTTTTGACTGAAAATTATGCAGATAGGATCAAGGATTGCAAAGTTATAGCGATTTTAAAAAAGTCCTTGAAACAATTTTATATGTAAAGGCTATAAATTGAAAGAAATACATAATTTTTAATGCTAAATTATATTTAAATGTTTTATTATTTTTTTTTATTTCCATTATAGGCCTTTCTCCCTCTTACCCGCTGATGTTCATATATACATTGTTCCACACTGCCGTGTAATATTTACAGTTGCGAAAAGAAGAAACAAATGAATTTTTTTCTGTTAAAAAAATTCACAAAGCTTTTTTTGCAAAGCCTTTGTGGTTTGTTTACAATGCTCTTCAACACACTGTAGCAGATATTATTTTTTTATTACCAGATTATTATTAAATCTGAAACTCATTTCTCCATTCGGACAGTCACCAAAAAACACGAGCACAAATTCGAGATATTCCTTATAATCATCACGTGGCTGAAACAGCCTTGGCTGCCTGTTTGAAAAACAATCGAATCCTTCCACGATTTAAGAAAATTATTCCTATCAAAGACAGCTTTCTAATCTGATATTTTACTGCGCCCTAAAGTTAACGTGATATCCGGTGTCAACACAGATTCCACTTTTTGAAGGCAATTGAGCTTGTTGCAGATTCATGTGATTCACGCTCGTATTCTGTTTCGCTGAAAATATCTAAGGATTCCTCTGCTGAGTTCGAGAATGCAACTTTCTCCTACATCCGCCTAATTTCTTCCTCGCTAATCAGTTTCAAGCATTTGTGTATTTGCATTTTGTGATGTTGTCGCTTAACAGTTAAGGCAAACTTTGTATCTATTTACGCAATTATAGGTCAGTGCGTGGATCTTTTAAAATTCTTTGGCTTCGTTGATTGGAATTTTCTCTATAGCAGATGCTATATCAAAAAGCTGATCTAACTGACACGTAAAATCTTCTCGATTGTTTAAACATGATGCCTTGTTTCGTTTAGCCCTTCTTTGCAGGTGTTGACATTTCAACCAGTTTCAGCAATTTTGTAATGACATTATAGGACTTCATTGTTGGTATGGTTCTCTTCTTCAAGAATATTAAAGCTTCATAAATAGTACAAGGTGCGCTTTGCCTAAGCATTTTCGAATCATCATATTGTTGGCTTGGTTTTCAATGAAATGGATGAGGGCTATGGAGTATGAGAGAAAGATATGTGTTGTGCAGGTATGAGAGAAAGCTAGACTCTTTAACAGAGTAAGCAACTAATTTGAAGTTCATTAATTACATCATAGTAATGGTTAAGTAATTTGTGAATTCATTTTCTCATTCTTCCACGTAAAATAAAAATGTAACACCAGCGAAATTTCACATTTAATTTTTTAGGACCATATATATATATATATATATATT
>CABFPE010000665.1:301262-328626 GCA_900660155.1 Hofstenia miamia | reverse complement strand
TTATCCTCCATTCACGGGAAAACGACGGAGGCGTATGCATAGGATAGTTGATCCAGACCAACTTGGTAGTGTTCAGTTCCAAATTTCAATAGCAACAATTCGTTTGCAAGCATTATTATTTGTTCATTGCAATAATAAAAAATTCATAAACATTCAATAATTTCTCGATTTTTAGGTGCAAAAAGGGAACGGTTGCAGTTACTCAATTTAAAAGTTATTTCGTTTTTTAACTACAGTCATGTGTCTGAACAAAACCTCAAATGTGCCTCTTGATACGGCAAAATTCATATGTTGACGCTACACCCTATTGTATATAGTTCACAGCAAAATGTTTATTAAACAGACATTGTGAAATTTATTATACGTAGATTGACTCTTTAAATAACTTCTCTTAGTGCTAATATCCATGTTTATGCCTTTCTGAATTTGAACGAGGATTGAATAATTAGTGATTGAATGTCAGCTGTCTTTGAATGTCATTTTATCGCTTGGAGGGATTTGACTGTTATACTTGTTATAAATTTTGTAGACAGTAAAACTAACGGAATGGATTTTAGTATGAATTCTTTGCTGTGATATTAACTTATCCATGTTATTTACATTAATGCAAATTAATGGATGTGTGCATAATAATTGCGACTTTTTCAAATTTATTCATGCTAAGAGCAAAAAGTTCTTCGGCCGTGGACTCAATATGCTACCAAACAAATTGACGCTGCAATTCAATTAGGTGATAGGTATGTTTCAGACTAAAAATGTTTTAAAAATTTTTTGTAAAGTATTGTTGTTTTTTCTTAGCATAATTCATTGAAAAAGTCCAAATAATTATGCATTTACCTACACCTTACTTAAAATACGGAGGACATCACGTACAAACAATGAAAATAGGAGGTGATTGATAAAAGAAGCCTACTGATTACTATGGTAAAAAATTAATTTTACAGAATATATTGTTTTTACCCATAATTACTAATAATTGTTTGTATGTTAATTAATAATCTTAAGTAAGCGCGATTCACCAGATAGAAGCTTACTCATACATGGGCAAGAAAATGCAGCTATTTTTCAAAAATATGTCTCTCTAATTCACCCGATCTTGGTCCTATAGAAAATGTTTGGCAGATACTGAAAAACTTTGTTGACAAGAAATATCCAGAAAACCTAGCTTAAATAGAACGATATATCTTGAAATCGGAACACTCAAATTCTGAAAACGTAAGGTTAAACTTGATGAACTCAAATCCTAATAGGTTATCGCAGTTTCGAAAAAAAGAGCAATTAATAAACTAAACAGGAATTACATAGTAACTACAGGAAAGAGGGCGGGTTCCTTTATGAGCCTTTTGTTTAATATTTTGTTTTTGATATAATCGAAAGTTCTTGTTTACGCCACTTATATTTCTCACTTGAACTATGCATATAAACTACTTCTCGTATTTACGAGATTCTAGTATTATCTGCATTACCTTACCAATAGACATATTTACTAGAAAAGTAATTTCATAATAAAACTATGATTCCAAAAGGTTAATAGTGTTAAAAAATTTAGATGTTGAACAAAATATCTTCTAAGAAAAGTACAAAACAGAGTTTCTATTGATAGCTGGTATATATTCTAACTTCAAGATTATCAAATTATAAGTTTTTAAATTTTTTCAAATGGAAAAATGAAATTTATTTTTTAATAAAGTTAATTTTGCGGATATTTATTCCTGATAAGTGCTTGCTTTCTACTGAATAATGTATTTTGAACTAGCGTTGCAAATTTTTTAAGCAAAATTCCAAACGCATTAAATTAATTTCAATCAATATATTTTTCCATACCCCTACTAACTATGGTGATTACAGCAGAAAATTTTTTTTTAATTGTGACTTCTGGTTAAAAGTACAAGAACACGAAAATAACTTTGTTTACAAAGTACTGAATGTGAAGCTGCTTACTTGATTTACAAACTTTGAAAAATTGGAATTTTATCATAATTCTATTTTAAGTCATGTACCCTTGAAGAATGATGCTATAATTTGAAAAACATTGAAAGCTAAATTATTCAATTTTTGTAGAAATACCTTATTTATATGGACAAGCCCAATATATATTTTGTTTGTAAAACAGCACATGTATGGATTTCCACTATCACTATTCCTTAAATTAACACTCATAATGTTATACATAATTATATTATTATTCCATACCATATTCGGACCATATGACTCCAAGGTTCTGTATTTGTTACCTTAAAAAGGGTATTATATTCATATAACAAAATATGATCTACCTTCCCTGAAGACCTTACAACTTCTCCATAAGTGATGCGGGTACAATTAACTTGATCTAATCTTCTGTTAGGCAGAAGACCACGGAAATTTGCTTAACTAACATTGATTATTGCCGCGCTAAGGCATAATTGCTAACATAATATAGCAACAGGTCATTGTAAAAAATCTGTGTGAATTTTGAATTCAGCATATTTCCAAATATTTTGCCGTTTTCGAATGAAATTTACACACTCATAAAATCTATAAAGCCCATTGTAGACAAATTGCATATATTGTAAAGTCAATGCCAAATATTTGGGTTTTTAGGTATTTTGTTATTTGGTTGGATTTCCAATGCATTATAAAGAAATTTTATAGAATTTGTAAGAATTAAATTTGCTACATCAAAGTTTACTGTGATGAACATTTTCCTCAAACATAACTTCGCCATCTGGCGAATTCAACTGGAATGAAATTAACAAAAAGATTTATATAAATGAAGAACTGTTTGCCTCGTTAACGATTTCAGAAACGCAATGACCATTTTACTTGTCAATTTGGATTTCTTAGACCCAATAAAATATCACAATTTAACCTCTAATGCATTAATTCAAGCCAACAAAAATATATACTAGAAATTCCTCTGAAGCTAATAAATTGTTTTTCACAAGTATGTGTTGAAATCTACAATTTTCACTTTTGTTCAATTTTACATAGTTGTTCTATTCAAATGGTCTGTCAACGTGTAGCAAAATTAAAAATCGCGAGTAAAAGAGTTAGTGTACAAAAAATTATTTACTCTGATATGGCTGGAAAATTTTTGTTACATACTGATATCAAGAATCTAATGTTTTAAAAATTAACTTTCACAAAATATATTTTCTTATGCATATTAGGGAATATCCAAAATGGCACTAAATATATTTAGTTACGTTTTGATATTAATTTGTAATTCGTATTGAAAAGATATTCAAATTTTTATTGTTCAAATTTTAATCCCTAGGCATGGCCATACAATGTATACATATATATATACTTGCACTCACATAGAAATTAGCACTACGTCAGACCAAGTTTTCTAAAAAGATCAAAAATGATTGCAATTCCTCAGTTAATCTTTTTTAACATGTCACAAAAAATCCAATAAAATTTAAATTGAAAATTTTTCATATACATATTTGACCTGAACTATGGGGCAGAGAACCAAAAGACAGAGTACTAGGTATGAGTGTAGATTAGAAAAGCAATATTTCCTTAATTCAAGAGATGAAGGAGATATATAGTGTCCATTGGCTTGCGTATATATATATATATATATATATATATATATAAGGATTGAAATTATAGTTCTGAAAGCTCCTTTTAAAGTTGACTTAATTAAAAAACATTAATAGTGATATTTGTTATGCTTTCCAAATACAAATGATAAAGCAACTGTTAATATTTATGTAAGTTTACTTTGCTTTAATACATTTACTAATATCCTTAACAAAGTCGTTTCACAGATAAATATTAATTTATGTGGCACAATTATTGATTTATTAGTTATTTAAATGAGGTCAATGATAGATTTTATATATTTATTGATTTTACTATAAATAAACAGTGCAGGAAATTGTTATCATATATTAGTTTAGTTAGACATTAGAGATTATTTTTTAAAGATTTTTTAAAGAAGTGCATTTCAAGAAATCATTTGGAGATTGCCTTTGCTTTTATTTGTAATATAAATATAATTTTATTCACATTTGCCATTTCCTTGACTGCAGGTGAGTTATTTGTTTAGATACATACCAGTGACGTCACTGAGAGGAAACAGGGGGTGCTTCTGTACCGGGTTTCCAAATGAGAACAAAATTTTTTATTCTTTAATAATAGAAATGAAGCTTATTATTAGCAATTTTAAACAAATTTGGGGCTTCATAGTTGGAAATTGGATCCTTTTGGTCCCCAATATATCAAAATAAATTGGGGTTCAAAATTAGAAAAAATGTATTTAATAAATAATGTTCTGCAATTTTCGAGGCCCAATAATTATGTAGGTACAAAATATATGGAGTGACACCACTGCTACATACGGATTCTTAAATAGATTTTACATGTGTTTTCTATGCACTAATATTTGTTATTACCTATACTACAAAAAGGTCCCCGGAAAATTTATTCAAATTTCATTGGACAGAACTGGATGGCACTGCCTAAAAATCGAATGTGTTGCAAAATTATTCCTTAACTATTGAGCAAGAAGCGACTTATTATCATTATTAAGGTGTGCTTTGTCATTGGACTTTTGTTGTCTTTAGACGAATAGCCTAGATAATGGCGTTGTTGAAGCATGAAGTTCCTCGTAAATGCTTTAGAACAAACTAAAGTTTGTGTTGTAATAATAATAAATATCAATAATACGTGTTTTTTCAATGTGTTGAAACTTATCAAAATGTCATAGTATTGGATGAAAGCATCGACATTGGAATACATTCTCAAATTTTTGTGTAGATAATTTCGTAGCTTTAGTGGCTTTTTGTCAGTCCATAGAATATGTTTAACATCTTCGGATAATTTCAGAAAGAAGATCAATGTCATTAGTAATGTTTTTATATAGGTTTTGATAACATGATGAGATGATGTATAATATTTATCCCTTTAGCCCTAACACCATTTGAGCAACTTCCTCATAAATTACTGCAAAAACACTGCTTAGGCCTTATAAACAGGTCATATCGTAAAAATATTTCCTTAAATTAATACCAAATATTAACCTTCCACAGCAAAATATAATGTTCGAATTTTCATACATATTTGAACGTGAAATTCATAAGCATTCGGGATTTTTCGGAAGGTTTGACACTAACACGAAAGTGTTCCATAATTCCTGGTGTAACACGAAAAGTAGTTCTATTGAAAGTGCTATTTTATTTCAAATTAAATGGATATACTTTAATAAAATTTCAATTTTTTGTCATAGCACTTTCAACACTAACCTATCTGCTCAAAGTTAAATCCTCTATGCACCAAATATAATTGGCTAGAATGTAAATCAATAATTCTAAATTTTCAAGAGCAGAGTGATTAAACGAGCAGAATGTAATCTAATTTGTCAATATATTCTATATTATTTATATCAATTGAACTCCATGGTACCGAAAAATCATTATTTTGAAAATATTTCAATTTCAACTAATAATTAAAAAATTTTCATCGAAAGAAAGGTACAACATTTCACATACCTTGTTGCACAAATACATGACTTAACATGTACTATGTAGATTTAGCTTTCTTGTTGCACATGTATTCATTTGAATTAACACATGCATTTTTTACTATTCATGATTTTTTCTATAAAATTTTGTTTAATTGCTCTTAGCTCACTAAAATAATAAGAATATTTCAAATCTGAAGACACCACTGGATAGAAAAGCGTCTCTTCTTTCATTTTCACTCGCAATTCACGTGCCCCGTGAATCCGTTTAATTTTGCTCTGACATGATTTTGATCTTTTATTGCCAGAAAAAAACTAATTTTTCACACAGATTTAATTTTCCAAATAATAGAGAAGTACACCTACTCATGGATGTATCAAAATCCCAGAATTCCCAGGTTTTTTAAAAGGCTTCGAGGAAATTGTTTGGAAATGTGGACAAGACAGATTGGTACTTTAGATGTACAATTGACAATTTAGAGTTATATCAGTCTGTTGTTTGCTATAATTCGAACACTTTGTTTTAGTCTTATGGAAAATTTAGAAATTCCATTTAAAATTAGTGATTTTAAGAAGCGGAAATGCAATTTTTGCTAAGTGTTTGCAAATACGAAGAAATCTATTTACTCCAACTCCACAAAATTGAAATTACTTTTATATAAAATATACCTGCCCTCTCCATTAATATTTGATTATAGAATCAAGTTAGCAACTACGCTATTAAGATTCTATTTTAAATTCAACAGCAGTTACAAATCATTCAACTTCCATGAACCAGTTTATTTGAAAAAATAAGAAGCCAAAACAATTTTTGTAAATCTATACAAAATACATTTGATTAATTAAATTATACACTTTTGAGTTATATTAAGTACTCTCTGAGAGATTTAGATTTTGTTATTAAATTTCTACAAGGAGGTTTATCTGTGAGCATTTGCGACATTTAATTACTAGTTTTAATTAAATTAAGCGATTCTTTTTAGCATTGCGTGCTATTAGTCAGAAAAATAAAAAAGCACGATGTAATTAATTAGCAGCCTCGTTGTATTTTGGTATGATATCAATTAAGAAAAACACATACATAAAAACATTAAATATTTTCAAGGATTGATTTTGGAACGCAGCCCATTCCACATCCGCAACGTCTGTACCCAACCCGACCTACATCCACCCATCTAAAAAATAGCTGCACACAGCGCATACTCGCATCCACAGGAAAAAATATCATATTCGCACAGCCCCCCACCTGTAGATTTTTCAAAAATAGTAACCTCGCTTAGGCTTAGTAAATGTAGTTTTAGCATAGCAAATTTCTTTATTCAAAATGCAACATCCATCTTAAGTGTTACAAAATGAATTAACTTTGAATCCAAATTATAGAATGCAGCCCAATAATGAGCTAATCGAATTTTGGAAAAATTGATGTATCAATAACAGCTTGTGAAGCATAAAACGTAAAATGATACTCGAAAACTTACCGGTATCAACACACACACACACACCTATTAACAGCGCTAGAATTTAGCCGCCCGTGATTATTATTACATCCAGATTTATTGTCTGAAATCTTATTTCTAGAATTGACAATTATTTGTCTTTGGAACTTATACAATATTTTATGCTATGCATCTTAAAACCAAAGTTAATAGGTTTGTTCTTGAGATAAGAAAAAGTTTCTTGGTTCTCCAAGCGAAAGTGTATTCACTATTAACAAATTATATGCATATTTCGAACAGGAAAAGCTAGATTGAAATCCTAATATTCATTTGTACGTGCTAAATTTTTTACCTGCGCAATTTCAAGGTGAATACTATGCATATGCAAAATACTATATATATATATATATATATATATATATATATATGTGTGTGTGTGTGTGTGTGTGTGTTTGTACATATATTGAGAATAGTTTGCATAAACTTTTAAAATATTTACAGAACATTGTATAGATGTCATCTATGACGATCTAATGGTACTTGACAATATAGGTCGGACTCAGGATGTTTATAAGTTTGAAAAGCTGCTTACAAAATTTATTCATTATAAAACAGTTCTATTGTTTAATTTATCTACTTGTTGTTTTATATCAGTTGACACAATTTAATATTTATGTCGGTAATTTGGATAATCCATTTATTCTCAAATACAGCTTGATATTCAATAAAAATTATATTGATTAACCAAAACAAAATTTTGACTTTGAGAAATGTCGTGTGAATATTGTATATTGAATTCCCATATCATAACGTCCAAATTTACTCTGAGCAAAAAAAATTATGTTGTTGATTAATGTACTTTAAAGTTTACTTTCTCATTTGTTAACAAAAATATAACTAAAATTGATTTTAATGAATTTCTTAGAGGTTGCGTTGAGGTATTACTTCGGATTATGGTTTTAAGCAATATTCTTAATATACATTTTAGAATTTGTATTGGTCAACAGGAAGTACATTTTAGAGTAGAGAATTGGGAATACTAACATCCTACAATGTCAACGGTAAGAATTTTATAATTTGTAAACAATTTATTTAAATTCAAAAAACCAATTATTTCATTTCCACGGAAGAAATTCCGGAATGTCGCAACTGATTGTTTTTTAGAAGACTCCATTCTTTATGGTCGAAATGGTTAGAACAATCAGAATGAACTCTCTTTAGCTAGCATTGTCACTTTCCTCTTTTAAAAAGCTTTGTTGTTCTAAAGACAAAGTACAATATTATGCAACAGTTGACTTCTGTTATCTAATTGGTTGATATTTTTTATCACAAACTTTAAATTTCCGCAGCAATATCATTGAATAAATTGACTGATCTAATGTCAATATGAGTTTCTATAAATTATTTAAATTCTAAGAAAATCATTTTATCATCAAACAAACAAAATTATATTTCAATATATTGTTTTATATAATTATATAATTATATAATTTGTAGAATCCTTTATTTGAGCATTTGAATTATTCTAAACTTCTGTTGATTTTATCCTTAAACTCTGTCTATCAAAAAGATAAAATAGATTGTCGGAATCTATATATCATACTTGGTATGATTAGACATTCTACTATTTATACAGTTAATAGTCTCTGAATATTATATATACAATTTTTATGTATAAAATTTCATACAAATGGACATTTAAATCCTAAACTATTTCAACACCATCATTAAATTGAATGAGAAAACAGTAACAACATTCTAAAATCTAATAATACCACAATAGAAAAAAGCACCATATTTAGAGAAATTATGACAAAACATCACACCAAACAAATTGTGCAATTAGCTATCTAACTTAATAAAAATGTCTGAAACATCTAGGCATTTCATTTATTTGCTAGAAAAATCATGACACAAACATTAGACCACCTACGTAAACAAAATTTTTGGTGGGTTACCTGAGACCTTAGAGATTTTATGATATTCCTAATTTCAGTTTTACTGTAACAAGTATATATACATATATACATATATATATATATATATAATATTATATTATTGTTCTTTCTTATTTTTAACAACAATATATATTTTAATTTACATTTTAAAACTATTAGAATAACTTTCTAACTATTTCTGCCTAGCTAAATTAGAAGAAAATATCATCTTGAAGGTGGGTAAACTAGTAGTCATCATTTTTCGAAGATGCTCGTCTTAGTAAATAATCATCTATACTAGAACCAAATATAACCTGAGATGTTCTACAAAATAACTAAATTTGTTATTAAAATTTAAGTTAATTGATTCAAACGTTCAGAGAAGTAAGCTATATAAATTAAATGGATAATAATAGTAGACTTAAATTTCCCCATTTTGATTCTGGACTGCATGTTTTCTGGCGGTGTCCTCATCTCAAATTCTTAGTCTCGTCAACATCAATAGTTTTTCAAGGGCTTATGAAAAAAATAGGTTTCACATTCTTTTAAACATATATTTGAAGCATATAATAATTTCACTGGAAAAATTATAAATGCAACTTTACTGATTTAAAAACTAGATATTCTTTTTCGAATTCTTGTAGAATTGTATAAAGATATATTTTCAAATCCGGACATAAATGTTACAATTTTCGCAAAACATAATTAATCATTTATCATAGCGCACCTAAGCTCTCTCTTGACAGCTATGGTCCATCTTCTAATAGAAAATCTACAAATTACGCAGCAAAATATACCAGTTGTGGTTTCTCGTGGAAAAGTGTTTAAAGAATAGCCACATACATTGTTGCATGGTAGATATAGTAAGTTAATCAAAGTGTTTGCAGAAGTTTTAAGTACCAATTTGTTTGTAGAGAAATAATAAATCTTTTTATCATGCAAATGATTGATTACAGTTATTCTGAAAATGCATAAAGTCGTAGCATAAGGAATTCTGTGGATACCACTGCACAAAATATGGAACTTTGACAAATTTAATAATTAGATTCTTTATTTTTTTCACTGGATCACGCCAACTCTCTAGGCTGGGTATTGATTAAATACGACGTGAGAGGTTTTTTGTATATCGACTCTTTATGTTGCCAATGATGTCAATAAATTATGCTGACAATAAGGCCAACCAATTTGCTGCTATATGGATTTTTATGTCTAATCATAAATTGAAAACAAATTATAGCATATGAATATGTTCTTCTGCTTTTCAAAAACACAAATTATGTTTGATAATTACTTTTTATTGCAATTATAGAAATGGCCTTTCTCAAAAAGTTTATTCCACCTGAATGTGCATTCATTTCTTTGATAAATTCAATTGGAATAATTCTTTCAACTGCAAATTATTGATTGATATTTATAGAATACAATGATTTTTTAAGCTGTAATTTTAATAATTGGAAAAATAAAAATTCCATTATTGAAAATAGATAATTAAATTTTGTAATTTCTTTAAATTTCTTCTTAATAAGTATTGTAATTGCAGTATATCACCTCATAACATTTCATAACCTTCAATCACGACTTCATATTTCCAAAAGTAGGTGGCATATATTAAGTTCATTTAAATCCATGATTTTGTGGAAATTTAAAGGAATATAATTAGTAAACATTCGTTTCTTGAAAGTATCCATAAGTTTACATTCAACAATTAAGTAGTATAGAAAATGTTGCAAATTTCGCAGTGAACTGTATACTATTTTACTCTTCAATTGCGTTAACCTTAAATTTCTCAGAAATTTTAAAAACTTATGGTACGTGAAATATATTTTAATTGTTTTTTCTATATCTGAAAATATCATTATGATAGATGAAAGCCTTCTCGATTATCTTCATACTTAATACACGATCCTATGAGTGAGATGCACATATAGAGAAATAGTTAGTTTGTTATTGCTTCCACGGGTTCAAAACTTTATAATTGTATGAATATTACGTATGGAGAAATTTTCAACACTACAATCAAGCATGTCCACTAATACATATGTCAATGCCACACAATTTCCAAATTTCATTAATAGGAGAAATTGTGTAAAACCATTTGTCTTTTTAAAAGGGCACCAGACTGTATAAATTTAATAAATGCCATTGCATTCGACATATTAGCAAAATAACTAAACCAAACGTGTTTTATAAATAGAAGATAAAACGAGATGTATTTTGCTTTCCTGCATGTTTATTTCACTAATTAAATAATGTTTAGATGTCATTTCATTGGGTCGGGCATGACGTGACCGTAATGTGGTAATAAATGCCAAAAGTGACTTTGAATTAATAGTAAAACAACGTATATTTTTAGGTGCTTTCTATTTATAGCATTCCTTTTGATTAACTACAAAAATGTATATATTTGGCAATAACAATTTATATTTTGAAAAAATGCTGTATCACTGCCATTATTTTTACATTTCAATTTCTGCAATCAATGTCGTATGAAGGCTAATGAATAGTTTATCCGATATCTACATTGTGGAAAACAATATAAACGAATTTGTAAAGTGAAGTAGTTTTTCAAATTATCACCTGCTCTTGCTAATACGGGTCAGTCTAATTATTTAATTATATCTTTCCACGCCTGAGACTCACATCTTGTGTAATTACTTAGTTTTTCAAATTATTAGCAGGAACGAATATCAGGGTTTAATTTGGATCAACTCCATCCACATTGCCTAAGGCAATCACATTTTTGGTGCTAGCGTTTGTAATCCTGGACCAATTTTTTACTCCCCGGAGTGATATCTCGAACTTCTTTCAGCACCGAGATAGCCCAGGATTACATATAAAGCACTATTAGTGAACTTCCTGCAAAACAAATTTGGCTAGCATTCAAACATGTTGCAGGCTTTTTTAAAATTCTGGAAATCGTAATTATAGCATTAAAGGAGCTTACAGTTTAATATATAGTCGTCGGCTTACTATTGTGTTTGTCCTATATGTTATTCTTGAAACAAGTTTGTAGAAAAATCTTTGGATAGTCGATACATTATTTAGTTGGCAGACTTTGCCGATGCAGATAGTTCTACTGCCTAGTTATCTAAAGCCTATTCTTTAAATTATTTATAACTATTGATATTAGGGATTAACCAATGTCTGTTTGTTGATCAATTCCGGGAAATATATGTTAAGTCTGAAAATTCTTGCCTAAGACAATTGATCTGACTTATTTTAACGCTTGGTATGAGATTCATCACTTATAGTTTCTCTACAAAGAAATGTTATTATAGAGTAATGCACCAACCAATCAATTTTACCTTTTACGTAGTTCATTGAATAGGCAAAAAGACAAACGCTAAGCTAACTGACTACAATAATCCTTTTAAAAACTAGTTATTGAAGATACTAACATCGGTAACTATTAGTAGTGTAATATAATTGTGACTATCAATTGAATTGGATTTGTATTAATTTGCCGTGTTTCTTGCTTAGCGGAATGTGAAAACTCCAATAACATACGTAAAAGACTAGTTAAGGAATATTAGTTTACTCATAAAATCATTATTCTAGCCACATAAATTATTTGTTTATTTTTAAAAAGTCATCTAGACTGTCAAGAAAAGAAGGCGGCATTAGAACTATTATAATTCTGACAATCGACTCTCAATATGACAATATGTGAATTTTAATGAGCGTTTTAGCCCACTAATTGCCCATTTTATCTATATATAGGATTTTCTTGTGACTAAATATTATAACAATTTATAGCCATTTTTGATATCTTTAAAAATACTATTGATAGGATCATTAAAATTTTGAATGTTTTAAAATAATGTGTATATGCATGGAATTGCACATAATCACTATTATATTCGGTTGGAATAATAATAATAATAATAATAATAATAATAATAATAATAATAATAATAATGATAATATCACATAGATGGGTATTGAAGACATTAGAGGTCAATGGAGTTTCACAGAAATGGGTTGAGTTTGTAGAGAGGTAGATGGGAAATTGGCAGACTGAGATAGACGGACACAGGTTGAGGTTTAGGCGAGGCATATTCCAAGGAGACAGCTTAGCACCACTACTGTTTGTAGCTAGCTTCATGCCAATCACAAAAACGCTAAAGGACACCGGCATATGGTATAAACTGGAGAAGAATGGTATGTCACCTATGACATATGGACGACCTGAAAATATATGCTACTTCAAGGAAAATGCTGGAGAAGCAAGTGGAGACATGGGAGAATGGGAGAAGACAAGTATATAGTCTGTGTTGGTGCTTGGATTAGGAAAATATGCGGTAGAGACAATGATCAGAGGTAAGTATACAAATGGCAGCGGTCTGAGGATAAGCAGTGATGAAGTAATTGAAGAAATCAAGAAGTTGTACAATGCTGACTACTCGGTAGGAATAATTAAGTGGAACAATAATGAACTGAAGNAGATTCTGGGTTGGAATTTGGATTAGGAAAGAGTGAAGCAGTGACAATGACCAGAGGCAAGTGCATAGATGGAGATGGCTTGAGGATGAGCAGTGGAGATAAGATTGAGGAAGTCAAAGAGGGGTACAAGTACTTAGGTGTGATAGAGAAAGATAGAACAGATCATAAGGAAATGAAGATGAGGTTAAGAAAAGAATACAAGAGGAGAATAAGGAAGGTACTACAAAAGTCAGCATTAAATGGGCAGAATAGTATAAAGGCAATTAATACGTGGGCGATACCAGTGTTGAGATATTCGCCAGGAATAGTTAGGTGGAACAAGAATGAGCTTAGGGACCTAGACAGGGAAGATACTAGCAGCAGAGAGCATTCAACTTAAATGGAGATGTTGATAGGCTGTACATCGCAAAGAATAAAGGAGGGAATGGACTGCTAAGTTTGGAGGAAATTGTAGAAGCAGAAACACTAGGGCTAAAGGAATACATAGAAGTGAAGGAAAGAAGGTATACCAGAGTAGGATGGAATCAGAGAGACAAACAAGGTATAGGCAGAAGGCAATGCATGGAGAATACTGGAGGAACACAGAAAAGTGTGATAGAGAAGAGAGCAACAAGTGGTTAAAGAACGCAGGACCAAAAAGAGAAACAGAAGCACTGATAATGGCAGCACAGGAGCAAGCAATAAGAACGAACTGGGTGAAGAAACATATAGACAGAAGAGCAGAAGTAACTGATAAGTAGAACATGTTCTTACCCATTCTGACTCTGACCCAAGTTCAAATGTGTTGCATATTCTGAAAACCTGTTATTCAACATTTCAATACAATTGTAAGGATAGAAAACTTATCTCAATCTTTGACAAGAATTTTTAAGATGGAAGAAAATTGGTACAAAAATGTACCTTCTTTCTAAAGTTAGATCAGTTGTCTGACTACTGTCAATAATCAACATTGTATAGAATTTCCTATCTAATTCTAAATTACTGACCTGAAACTCGTGTATGAAGATATCGTTGAAATTTCTAAAAGTTAATTAGTTATCAATGAGTAATAATTTTCAATTACAGAATCTCTGTATGACAGTGATCTCCAAAAATCAGCTCCAGAATATTTTTGAAAAATTGCAATGCTATTGCATGTGTATACAATACATTTCATGCTTTTACTCAAGTGATTGAATGAAGTGCATTGGAAGTCCTTTGCGCACTTTGTCAGAGGAACTTTAATCCAAGAAGCCTCCCTGCAATCTGTTCGGATGTAGTTCCTCTTTTCAATCTGAAAATCTGTGATGAAGGCGCAAACATAAACAGCTGTAAATGATAGAAGTTGTGATGCTAAATACTAACTTAAGTAGTATATATATGTATATATATATATATATATATATATATATCATCAACATTGGAGAAATGACTTTTATACTTACAAATATATAAAATTAATATTATTTTTAGGATTTAGCGATAGCATGAATGTTTCTTGCAGTCAAACTCTAAATGGTCATACTGACCGTGTTTGGTGCGTAAAATTCAATAATAAGGGTAATTATTTGGCCAGTTCATCTTCAGACCTGACTATTCGTGTTTGGTCTACAGATTCGAATGGTAGCTTTCAGCCAGTCGCTGTATTAACGGAAGGCCACAATCGAACAATAAGAAGTTTATCGTGGTCACCTGATGACAAAATGTTGGCGTCTGCCTCATTTGATGGTGTGATTAATATTTGGAAATGTAATGATGACTGGGAAGTTATTGCTGCCCTTGAAGGGCATGAAAATGAGGTTAATTTTTAATCGAAAATGTTAACTGTTATTTAAATTGCGCTGTATTTCTACATTGAATACGTTGATTATATCCATAAAATTTTCCTTGTAGATTAAATCGTTGAGTGGTTAGAGAAAACCTGAAATTTTGTATTTCAATTATATGCGCCTCAACAAGAACGTTACTGTTAGCATTTTCTTGAGAATGTAGTTTCATTCCATTGATTATAAAATGGCTTATAACACTATTTCTTCCTTCATTCTTTATGGCGTTTATATTCTATACGACAATTTAATATTTTTCGTAAAATGCTTACATTAATCATAATTTTTATCTACAAGGTTAAATGCGTTTCTTGGTCATTTTCTGGGCAATATTTGGCTTCATGTGGTCGAGATAAAAGCGTATGGATTTGGGAGATCGAAGACGATGACTATGAGTGTGCTGCAGTTCTCAATGAACATTCTCAAGACGTTAAGTGTGTGTCATGGCATCCATCGACAGACATGCTCTTTTCCGGTAACTTGTCTGTCACATGAAATATGAATTTTTTTAAGTAGGTTAACGTGCAATTGGAATTTGCGCATACTGTACAATTGTTGGACCTCGTGATCATTAAATAACTGCATTTCCTACGTTAAACCTCTGAGGGTGGGTGGTACATATATTTTGCATGACTAATCTTATGATTATGAAAAGTTAATATATTTATAAAGCTTCAGCCAAATTGCTAATTTCTCTTCAAATTTTTAAGGCAGTTTGATTTCATTTTTAAGAAATTTTGTTTCAGATTGAAAAAGTTCATGAATAGTTCATTAAACAGTAGTAATTTAAAGCTTATTGGAGCAGTTTTGTTTTTATGATGCTATCTCATGCAAATCAACTTTAGGTGGTGACAGGCAAAGGGTTAATAAATCATGTTTTGCTCGCTTTTAACTTGAATATAGAAAATTCAAAAAATCTAATCTTACAAAATTCAATAAATTGATTTCATTGATAGACATTGTTAGGCAGTTACGATTCTACAATAAAATTATTTTCAATAGTCGGTGATGAATTTGAGTGTGCTAACACACTAACCTCCCATAATTCTACTGTTTGGGCTGTTGAGCCCAATGCTACCGGCGATTTATTGGCTAGCTGTTCATCAGATTGCACTGTAAAGATCTGGTCTTCGGATATCACTCCAACTAATTACATTTGTATACATACATTTTCTAATGTCCACTCATTGCCAATTTACCATATATCGTGGTGTAATCTAACTGGGATAATAGCATCTTGTAGTGGTGACAATTCCATATGTTTTATAGCACAAAAAGGAGATATATATGATGTCATACTTAAGCAACAATCAGCACATGAGAGAGACGTTAATCATGTTAATTGGAATCCTAAACGAAGAGGACTTCTTGCTTCGTGCTCTGATTGTAGTGATATCAAATTATGGAATATAAATTTATAGTTATTATTTTTTTAATGAAATGAAGATAACACTCTAGTTAACTTTTTATGTTTTTAAAATATTAATCTTCCCACGCTTGATATGCGTTCTATTAACGGTTTTTAGACATTCCCAATAGTATGTTAACAAGTTAATTTGATCCGAGCCACCTTTTGGCAACAAATATTTATGTATCATAAAAAGTAAAATGAATATCAAAGTAATTAGTTTTCAACGTTTGCGTTTTATTGATATTTAAATACTTATAAAAATGGCTTTTATTTACTTGAACTTTTGTTCAAGCCAGATTTCGAAGGTCTATCATGCGTGTTAATGAAAGCTTTACCATTTTAAACTTCCGGATATTAGTAACATGATTCATATAACAAAATCAATCATAAAGGAAATTTGCTGAATATAGCAATGAGTTATTTCAATAATAGTTTATCTATTTCCGCTTTACGTAAATTATCAATATATTAATAATTAGTAGTATCTGTATTGTAATATAACATTCTTGGTACAACTATTACAAATAGGGTTTTCAGACTTGCAATGATGTAATTGAAGGGATTTTAATTAGCTTTCTACATATTCTTGTGTTAAGAAAGGTTTTAGTGTTGTTCAAGCTCGAATGCTTAAATTTGAATATTGACATTTAGTATAAAATATTTGATAACACCCTAGGAGTTGTATATTTGAATATGTGGGTTACATTTCACGTTGTGAATAGTTTTAAGAATTGTTCCCTCTGTTGTGTTTTACACTAAGCTAAAAGTTCACGAGTGTTGTATAAATAATTACTATGTATTTACTACAGTATCGGCGAATAGAGATGGGAGAAGGGCCTAAGTCAGCTTTACATGACAATTCATCAATGTCACATACTGAAATTGCCGAATATCTTAGATTTAATCAAAGCAGTGTGTCACGCATAATCAAACAGCACATGGTAACTGGCTCATATAGTATTCATGCAAAAATTGTGGTGGCCGCAACGAAAAAATTGACGGATAGACATTATCATCAAATCAAACGAATTTCTTTAAGCAATCTCAAATCCACTGCTAATGGTATCAAATCAATGATGGGACACCAAGTGGTGATAATGCGAGTACATCAACAGTGAAGAGAGCACTTTACGACAATAAAACCTTTGAAAAGCCCATTCTCACTCCTGAGCATTGTGCTACTAGACTTGCCTGGGCAGTTGAAACGTGGCGACAGGTAGTTTTCAGTGATGAAACGATGGTTTATGTTGGTGAATCAAAGTCAAAGTTTTTACGTGTGTTGGATGGTATGCAGTCGGGAAGAAGCAATAGCTGCATTTGCAAAAGTGTGGAATCACGATCCTGAGATGATAGCATTGTGTCAAAAGCTAATGGACTCCATGCCTCAGAGAGTGGCAGCAAAAGAGGACATACAAAGTACTATTTTTTTTGTTTTCTGTATTATGCTGTATTTGTTAAATAAATCGTGTTTTTGAATCTTTTGAACTACAATTTCATCTGTTCAGATACAAACATTACAGAAAACGTTTTTATGCAAACTTGCAGAACGATACTGTATATGCCAATATGTCGAACTTTCTCTAATGTAAATAATAATTCTATTTTTTCCTCTTTAGTCAAAACCACTCAAATAGGGACTATGTAATTGCTACTGGTGCAAGATAAATTGCTCCATATACGTTGAATTCTGGAGACAACATTAAAAGCCATAATTTCCATATTTGCACTGTCATTTGTCCAATTACATGTATATTGAATGCATCTATGTTTTTATTATAATTATCAATGTTTAATACATTAATTTTGAAAAAGAAGCTCTTATAAAAAGTATCAGGATTCTTTTGCTACTTTCGTTTAAAAATATAATTTTAATGAAAAGAAAACTTCGTAACTTGCCATGTATAAAATAGAGCATATCATTTGGCAAAATAAGCGCATGGGTGCTGAAAAGTAAGTATATGCTTATGTACTTGCGCACTGTTTGCTTACTAATTTACTATTAAGCGGTTTATAACTATACAAATTTGAGTGCCAGGTGTTGATGACAAAGTGGATGACTATTATGCACCCCTTCCACCAAAAAGTGCTTATTTTTGGTCCACTATATTTTTTACAATAAAAGTACCGGTTGGAGTGAGTATATTACGCCAGGAATGCCGGGTGCAAATGTCTAGTCTTGGGAGCACCAACCCGCGCGACCACCATAACTACAAAACTGCTCTTAATTAGATTTGATCTCATCATTTATCCAGACACAATTTCTGCTCATTAATTGCATACACATGTTATTTCACATATTTCGACGACATATAAATCGACACCTCTTGCTGTGAGGTCTATCTGTGAATTAACTCTAATAAGGCAATTGTTGCCAAACTCTTACTGTCAACTCATTACTTTTGAGAACTCAAGCACTTCGCTGCGTTTCTAAATGCGAATTGTCAATGGATAAAAGATTTTGCCCCGATGATCAAAATAACTCGAAGTTTTACCTGGAACAATTGCGACAGCGTTCTGCTTCTCAGCACAATCATCCGTATTCCTCTACATCATACTCTACCCAATCGCTTTCACCGTACTCAAGTTATACTGATGAGTCTTCATCGTTTGGTATGCAACCGAGTAGTTGTAGAAGTAAGTCAACTCTGTCATCGAACTGTGATATGGGATCTGTTTCATCACGGGAGTCCTATCCTTTTCAAAAGCGTTACAATATAAGACAACAAAAGTCCCGAAAGAGCCGATCGCAACATAGTGCCAGTACTCAGCGATTGCCTTATGTTCACACTGATTCACCAATTTTCACAGCAGCTAAGTTAGGGTTTGCAGATAAGCTACGCAATTTAGGCCAAGAAACCAATCTTGAAATGGTTGTTGATGCGGATGGGAATAGTTGTCTCCACATTGCTGCGGAGAATGGACATCTTGCCTGTTTAGTTGTTTCCGCCGAGCGATTTTCAAACGTTGCTATTAAGAATGCTAATGATAAAACACCAATGGATTTAGCACAAAAAAACCAACATCATGAATGTTATATGTACTTAAAGCAGATAGCTCAGTTAAGATCGAAAGAAAAGGAAGTGTCTGCATTGAAATCTGAAAATGGGATTCACCGGAAAGAGTTAAATGATGCATTGCATAAATTGAAAAACAGTGAAGCTCGTGCCTGGGACAAAGTAAAAAAGGAAAACAGTAAGGTACTAAGTTCAATCAATGCCATTGTTTCAGATACCTCTAAAGTGTTAGATGAACTTGATGGAAAAATGAATCTTAAAAGATCATTATCAATAATCAAAGATCAAATCAATAACCTCAATTTTCAGATCAACCATCCGCACGACCGTCCAAATGAGCTCTTAACTGCTGCTGAATTGGATAATATCGTTCACTCTGAATACCAATCAAAAAGTCCTGCCAGTGCACACGTTGGAGTAGATTCCGGATTCAGTGACTATGCTGCAGAAACCAGATCTATTTCAGAGACTAGGTCTATTCCTGAAACAAGATCAATTACAGATTCTAATTGGAATGAACCTATCTATTTATGATTTGTTTTATCTGTTGAATTTGTGTTAGCTCGAGGCAAACATTTAAACATTTTAGTTCCATTAGAGATATCACTAGGTTTAGAAGAATTTATCTTATTAACTTGCTTTTTCTAATTTGTGAATTTCAAACTATATTCAATGATACGTTTTTTAATAACAAATCATATAGAACTGATTACTTTAGCATTTTTTCTGCAAGATATGCACGCATCTTATATTCAATGATTGTTAAAAGATAATGTTTTTCTTATGCCCATATAATTTGATTGTAGTTTTTAGTCAATTAGTTATTTTAAATGAATTCAGTAAATAATTTTATTTTGTTAACTTTAATATTTCTACAATTACTTCATTGTCCAACAAGAATAATAGCAATTTGGATTTTGTTTATTAATTTATTACTTATTGGTAGATGGCAATATCCAATCACTGATTTCTAAAAAAAATAGTAAACGGAATACAATTACCAGGTGTGAGAGAGCTTGCCATCTATTTATCATTATTCAAGCTTAAATATTATAATAATACGCAGCATACTAACGGAATTTTTTTGTTGCAATTTTTTTATATATATATATATATATATATATATATGTATGTGAACTTGCACTTTCTAGTTATTGCTATTCTCAAAACAAGTAGTAACGATTTATTTAATTGTATTTACATTTCTATGTTACGCTTGCATTTACTTGCTAATGTTTGGTTAACCGTTATTTATTTTATTTAGCAATGTTGTAATCTTTACCACAGTCGAAATATTTAAACCAAATACATGTTGTTTTTTTAATTAAGTCAACTACATTTGGTGCCGATGCATTCTTAGGCATACATTCCAAGTCCTTGCAAGAACATTTGTTAATTGCATGAGAACATTTAATATAATTAACGTATAGCATCTTGTTTGCTTTTAACTTTTGCAAAGTGATTCTTGTATACCTTATGCATTTAATTCTATCAGAAAGCGCTTTTTTTCTAACGTACAAATACAACATTGAAATTAAAATAAATAAGTAGTAATTAAAATATGTATTCTAAGCATTACGATGGTGTTTGTGCTTTGGGCATTTGATTGTTTAAAACCTCGGTCTTGCTTCAGTACTAAGTGTTTTCTATGTATTTTCTGAATTTACAAATCCTCTTCGAGCAAGACTTCATTAGGGGAATCCATAGGCATGTAATATGGGTGCTACGAGACGCAAAATTTGTAAATTGAGTGGTGAGGTTATGGCTATTGCACGTGAGCAACAAATGCGATTATCAGAACTTTCGACGTGAAAATTTGCGTACGATGTGTAATCAAATTGTCAATAGCTCAATCGAAATTGTCAGAAACGAAACTTACACGCTGGAGCAGACCTGTATGTGGCATCAATGGCGATTTTTGAGCGGGGCTTTTGTAATCTGTCAATATAGGCTAGGAATATGACCGCCTTTTGTAGGGCAGGCATTTCTGGGGAATATGCTGGGTTGAGCTGGGACCACCCGCTGACTGTTTTGGAAAACTGAATGTGATCAGTTGAATACCTATGTGCCAGTTGACATACAGAATATAGAAACCAACTGGAGTCTCGTTTTGAATTGTACAAATGCGGAACTCTGCCCCCAGGCACTGTCAGTTTCCCTACCGCCGGTCAAATAGAGTAGCTTGCAGCCGGATAGATTCCCATAAATGCCAAACGGCCTAAGATCTGATAAGAAGCTTGATGGCCAGCTTCGCTTCGTTCTGCCTGCCGAGTTTCAATAGCCGGTAGTAAGAAAATGTAAACTGAGATTCTTAAACATATGAATTACAGATCAAAACAGATTAACTCGTTGTGATTTAATAGAATTGCTGCTTGGAGCAATACCAAATTTGTATGTTTAGTTCAATATTAGAAATGAACGGATTTATTTTGAAGTTTTTAATATGAAGTGATTTAGCTTAATTTTAATTATTAACAAATGATATAGTTTGGTTATTTGGCAGCAAGAATTTATTTGGCAAGTTAATTCTTTGCTACTGGCTATAATACTTTGTCGATACTAATACAAAAATTTGTTAAATTTTACGTGATTTAGGTTTGATGAATATCAAAGTTTGAACAAGTAAAAATCCCTTCTCAATTTTCTAGTATTTTGATAACTTTGAAGTCTGTACATATCGAAAGCATTTTGTAACACTTTGATCATTGATATTTCACGTTATAGCACACAATTACCAAAATTGCAATCGTGTGTAACAAAAATCCATGTGTTTTTTAGCGACTTGCTTTATGGAAGAAATCCTCCTTATAAGTGCTGTATTTTTGAAATATATTCCTTTGATTTTTAAAGATAAAACATTGCAGCTGAATGGTGATAGTGTTAACATGTCTTTTTAAATTAGATTATTGAAATTCGAGTTGAATCACTAGTATCTAGGAAACTCCATATGAAATATGAATATGATTGACCATTTTTGTCATTTTTCATTGGCATTATATTTCATTATGCATCAGGAAATTTTAATCATGTTTTGTATCTGTAATCAGGATTGGCAAAAAGTTTTTTAGAAAAAACATTTTAGACGTTTAAAACATTGATTTTTGCTCTTACACAGAACTACTGCAAGGTTAAAAAATTTTGCTGAAAAAATGTTGTAGCAAACATTGAATTATGATAAAATTGTCAACATTCATTTTTCATTTCATACACTACTTTTTCGGTAAAAAAGTTCGGCTACGAAAATACGAATGGACGAATCCCAAATATTTTTTTCAAGCACTTTTTAAGACACGCTATGTTTTAATCATGTTAGCTCTGTTTGTAACTCAGCCCAATTATTTTGGAATTATAGCAGGACATTGGGTTTCAGTAGTTTGTTGCAGAGGTTTTGAAAAAATAATTGTTTGGATTTGGAAATTTTATTTACTACACAGTTTTTATTTGCAGTTAATTGATTGGAAAATGCAATTGTCTATGAATCTATATAATCCTACCTTCAAAATATGTTGTACAATAGCAAAAACATGTCAAACAGACAGATACAAAGAATAATTCATATTGTGGGATGAAGCCCACCAAATTTGCATCATGCTTGTATCTTTGTGAAGTTTAATGAGTACAATGCTATCGCATTTGTAATACTTAGCGGGGTTTTTAAAGCCCGGTCAATTAATTACTATCTTTTTCCTCTTTAAATGGAATTACCGTATAAGATTTCTTAGTACTGTTGGTTCCGATTATTATGCAGTATTTTTTGGAGAAATAAGTTCCACTCCTGCTAGGGAAATCGTAATTCTGTCCAGCTGTCGTAATCGAATTTTCATTAAAATCCCATTTCTGCATTTTGCCGTAGGTGTGAGATGTAGAAAGGCATATAATTCAATACAATAATTGTTTTTAATGGTTGTATTGTTGTTTGGAGGCATTGTGTACTTGACATCGAGTCTGACAGTTGGCGTAAATCTTTCATCGAATTGTTTACTTTGCCTAATCGTTAATAATACTACTTTTGTTGTCAATAAAGGCTCTATCAACCGCTGAAACCACTTTAACAATACGCATGGTTGGCAAATTTTGTTCTCGTTAGCTCTGCGCCTGAGGACATCAACCAGTGCACTCAAACGAATGAAAACAGTCAAGAAATGTTGTCCACTACAAAATAATTTATTATGCTACCGTAAGCATTGCACATATCTAAGATTCGTACATAGGCTTACCCAAAGCCGCTTTTAATTCTATTTTGAATTCTAAATCCTTACCAACTACTTCGCTATGAAAATACTAAATAGCCCATCCTTGGAATAATTGATATGTGGCAATCAATTGCTTTGAATTGCTTTCAGAACGTATTCAGTTATTGATTAATTGACATTCATATTTTTTTAAGAAACTATTGCTTTTGAAACAGTCCTCCATTACTGACTCACTGTAAAAGACAATGTTTAAACACAAAATTTAAATGCCCGACTGTCGGTTACGAGTGTATATGCTTCATCCTGTCTTGTTTTTCGTACTTGGCAGATATTACATTTGTACTATTGCAGACATTTAAATGAGTGTTCAGCACGGATTAACTAATTGCCTTCACTCTATATGAAGAAGACCTCGTTTTGAAAATTCAGGAAGGTACAATATTACTACCCAGGCCCGTTCACAGAGTTTGATGAATATTTGTTTATAATGTTAGAACTTGATGTGTTTGTAGATTTGAATTGTACAAGTTGTATCAAAATGCAAAAAAACCTTTCAAGATTACCCTAATAAAAGTAAGATCTAAATATGTAGATATTAGGCTGATTTGGGTGCAGTTTTTTCTATTTACTGTATTGATTACCATATTTTTAAGTTTTTTAGGTAAGGATGATATTGTACATGATAGACAAATGGGGGCTGTCATCGGGGCTATCTAATGTTATTCATTTTTTAGTAAATGGAATTTAAATCTTTAGTATTCTTCCATGATCGATTTTGAAATGATTTTATGCTTTATTATGATTTGATATCCCAAAACGAAGCAAAACAAATATATACAATTATTAATGGGGGCCACGATCAATGAATGATAATCGGCAGTGAATTTCACATGAACCAGTTAACCGCGAAATCATCCGTGCGCCATAAATGATATAAAGCACAGTTTTCTGAACTATTGAATTTCAAAACATGATTTTTTATTTGCCACATTTATAGTAGTTATAGTCAATAACAATCTTGATAACAGCATTTTTCATTGAATCTTTTTATCACTGAAATTCTGTGTTCATCGATATCTGTGTGATGTGAATGTAGAAACCCAAAATTCTACTTGAAACTCCTACGAACAATTTGTGCATTCAAAATGTCTACATCAACGTTTCTAAACAATAGTAGGGAAATCGTGAAGTACTCACTAAGTTTTGTTGTTTTGGAATATTTCGTAAATTTATTTTCGTAAGAATTTATTAAAGATTAGTATACACGTGGTGCACGTTTGGCACATTTCTATATCATGTCATGTGCTTACTCTATTTTTACTCACTATTTGCTATTGCTGCATAATTTGCAGGCGCACATTCAGGATAGCATTATGGTATGAGCAAGCTTCTCCGACACATAAATTTGGCCTTTAACTTTTTTCAAAAATTTTGTGATTAACATATCACACCAACATTTTAGTTACTTTGCTTCCCCGTTACAAAAGTTTGCAATGACAAGCGAATATTCTAGATCATAAATAATTTAATTGGAATATTTTTGAAAATTATAGAGAGCTAATATATTTGGAAGTCCCGGTGTATGTATAAAAGTGCCAAATAAATTAAGTTATGTTTAAACATTGCTTCTTGTAGCTATATTTTCAATTGACGGAGCATGGAAAGAGAATGTTCTACCTGATAAAATTTTTTCTTTATTTTGAACAAAATAATTGATTGGCGTCATTTGTTCCACATCAAATGTTATCGCGAAACTCTTTTTAAGATTGTGTTTCGAAAAGTGGTTTTTGAAACATGGATTTTCAGTACTATCATAATTTCACTAACACTCATGTATAAAGTAATTTAACTCTGAAGTGTTTCCGATATTCAACATTAGATACAAAAGCACATCAAATTAAGTATAAAACAGCAACAAACTTTTCTCTTTTGATCTTACCAGTCAATATATTATTAACAAATTTGTACATTTGTGAGAGGACATTCTCAGTCAATGCTTTCAGTGGATCCTAAAATTCTACTATTTTGTTTGTAGTATAAAGAATTGAATTAATACATCCAAGTACATTATTTCAATGAATTGATTTTTCGGCTTTTGAATCACTAATTAAACTGCTCCTTGAAATTCATTAGTCAGAACAGAAAACTTAATAATGTCAAGTATGTGACGTCACTAATTAAACTGCCATTGATATCAGTGGGTCAGCCAAATGTTACGAGAACTTCAGGTTGTCCCAATATAAAAGGCCCTCACTTATTATAACTACTAGTTTGTGCAACACATATTCAAATCGTGTAATTGTTCTTTCAATTTTCTATTATTCAATCTCTCATGCATGGGTTGTAAAGTGATGCTTTATATGGCAGGGAAAGAGGAAATTTAAGTGACGTTATGCAACCCAGAGATGTATCTATTTCACAAGTAGCAAATTTTGTAAATATATGAAAATAAAAAAATGTTGGTAAACATTACTTTTTAGCCTGCCACACAAAAAAGTAATTTTGACATACATAATATTACTAGTTGTTTTAGTAGATATGAAATTAAGACAAATATGATGTACCATCATCTGAAATGAAAATACAAATGGTCTGAAGTTTTTATAAATGCATTTATTAACTGTTAAAAAATGATACTATTAATTATAAATGATATTCCGAATAGTGCAATGGGGCAAACTTTAAAATGCCTCAATTCCTAGTCTAGGTGTTATCCTGCCGTTTCCCTCATCATTTGAAAACAGCAAACTAGCAATGTTTGTATATGCGGATGCTGTCTTATTTGAATATAAGCTGCTTTCATTTGTCTGGCTTAATAAAACCTGAACCAATTTTTCAACACTTCGCACTTCTTAATCAAATACGTTGTAATCAAGAAAATATTACTGAATTTTAATTTTGAAAATAGGGGTACAATTATTGGAGAAAGGGTTTAGATTTCTGTACTTGTGAAAAATCAATCCCTGCTCTGCCACCCTACCTATTTTTAACAAGTATTTGCTTTATTAAAATTTTGGTCGCGTTTCTCACTTCGAAAAATTTATTTTTTTCTTATAAAACAGGTCTGTCACCTCGATGTTTTTTATCATCATAGGAGAGATTTACTGAGAAATGGTAGATTGGCATAGAACTAACTGTATGGGTTTTTAGCCCTATGATTTTTAGGAAATGTCGCTTCGTTGTTTGTTGGGGTCATTTTCAAACAAATAATTTATGATATTGTAATTTGTCGGATTTTGTTGGCCAAAAGTTTCATGCTCATAGACTAATCAAACAGCTTCTATTATGCACTATTATCCGTGTTCAGCGCCGTGTTGTTGTCAACGAAGTGCTAATGAACCTCATGGCGTCAATGCCCCGAAAATTCAAGCAGAAAGAGACACGAAGGACGTCAACACGTAGTACTTTCTAGACATATATTAGCACGTGCATTAAATTGTATCATGATTATACGCATTAAGAATGTTCTCTTAGTTACATTTTTGACAGAGATGTAGTATTAAAAATCAATATAGTATTAGCTATATCAAAATTAAACTGACAACCGTAAAATATTACAAACAGGGTTAATAGGAGATAACAAATAACAAATCGGCATTTCCAAAAAATGGAGTATGCCACTGTACATACATCATATGGGCGCGAAAACATATATGTAATGTATGGTACT
>CABFPE010000665.1:279352-301241 GCA_900660155.1 Hofstenia miamia | reverse complement strand
TAGTTACATTTTTGACAGAGATGTAGTATTAAAAATCAATATAGTATTAGCTATATCAAAATTAAACTGACAACCGTAAAATATTACAAACAGGGTTAATAGGAGATAACAAATAACAAATCGGCATTTCCAAAAAATGGAGTATGCCACTGTACATACATCATATGGGCGCGAAAACATATATGTAATGTATGGTACTTTAATAGTTCCTACCCAAATCTATTGTGTCATTATAACAAACATCCAGTTGGCAGCCTCTATTTCATAAGATAATACTGAAACATGTGTGCAAGGCACCATTTTTCTAACTGAACAACACCACCAAGTGCAGTAGAACATTATGAAAAAAATACGTAGGGAATTTAACGCCAGTACTAATACATTGCACTAATAGAAGCAAACTTGTTAAAAATAGAAAGCATCTGTGTGAGCATGGTTGACTGCTCTAAGTTCAGGAATCTAATACTATTTTCCAATAATTTTCTCCCGATTTTCAAAATTCGAATTCAGTAATTACTTTCTATTTGAAATAAAGGCTTTCAAAGTGTGATCCCATTGCTGAAAAATAGTTGATTTATTCAGCATTTTAGAAATTTTACATGTATCATCCTCAAATATGTCTAATATTTACTTCAATGCGAAACGCATTTTTGGTTCTTGTCCGGATGAGGCCATCTTCAATAGTAAGAGTTGAGGTCCATAAGACTCCCGAAGAATACCGACAGCCTACATATGCCATGTGTTAAAAATCAATTCATTGAAGTTATGTACATGGGTGTGACGAATTAAATTTATTTTATTAAACTCATAAACAGAACATAAAATGTCAAGTAGGGAATTCGTTGGATATTTGAATCTGTTGAAAGTATATAATATTACCTGAGAATGTTCTATCGCAATTGCCATTTATGGAGAATGTCAAATATGATTTAGAAGTAAGGTACCTTAAGAAACTTTTTGAAGCATGATCCCCCCCCAAAACTTTCAAGCTAACATTTGATCGATGAGCTTGTTCAAAATAATGAGACAGATTTTCTTTGTTTCATAGTGGTGACTCTGCTTGCATCAGGTTCACCAGGTAGAATATTTTTTTTCTATCCTCCATTTATTGAAAGTATAATTACAAACACAATGTAGAAAAATATACTAAGTTCTTTGGCTCTTAGATATACACAATGAGACGTCCAAATATATTCATCGTTCGTTTGATCTCGAAGTTTAAATTGTAACTTTGACTACTGGTATCGATTATCAACATTTAGAACATTCTCAATCTGAAACATTCCCAAGTAAATTGAAAACCGCACTGTAAACCTCTAGTTCGAGAGAAGTGGAGAAGCCACAGTATTTGCTAATCCCAAGAACGAGAAAAAAAACAAAATACAGAACAGTATCGGTACGAAATCGGGAAAAATTTTCTTAAATATTAGCTGTTATATTCGAACTATAATATTTGCTACCGAAACAAAAAATAGATAAACGGGACAGAGGCCAGTGATACGTGGAATAAATCTTGTGAGACTAACACCTTGAACACAGGACGGACCTGTGTAGGACCATTATCAAAAAGTTTTGTTACGCAGATCTGAAATATGGTATATTGTAAGAGGTTATTACTGGCCTCTCATGAAAGCATTATTATGTTCCATGCTTATTCTTTCCACTATAGTGGCAAAAAGGTTTTCCCATTGCTCAACCATGCCGGTGTTACGATGTGATGCGTCATTTGACTGCAATAAAAGTAAGCGTGGCCGATTGAGCGGTTTTCAAGCTTGCTTGGTGTGAATCTTCGCCTGCTCCTCTCATCATAAAAGTGGGTTGCAATTTATGTTGCTGGGATTTGCGAAACCACTATATATTGTGCTTTACAAATGCTTTTTAAAATTCAGTGAATTTTAAGTTGTCTAACTACTTTAATGTCCCTTTATACCTGCATAAGTATGGAATTAGCATGTGATTTTCTTAGAGTATTTTCCTATAGAAACCTTTCCCAAATTTTGTTCTAAATTGTGTTCCTTCATATGATCCAAGTAAATAATAATTATTCAAGAAATAGATTCAAAAGAGATTTCCCTAGTTTTGCCCTGAACAAGGATAAGGAATCTTTTTAATCTAATTTCGTGGTTTGTTAAAATAAAGCTAATATTACTCAACATCTTGATTAAAAGTTTACTACATGTAAACAATGTTTATTTTATACAATTTAGAAATTATGACAATTTCTTATCAATTGCATGTTTTTCTATACTAAAAGTGTATTTGGATTAATTTCATGTCCTTGCACTATGCAAAAAGGATTTCTGATCCGGACCATAAAAAAATTTCCGGTGAGTTGGATTACTTTAACAGATGATCCAACCCACAAAAATTCTGATTCTTCTCAGATTGCATTATATATATAAACCAACCGTTATGATAAGTGCAATGCGATTGTACACAGAACTACAAAATCTGGATAAGTTATTTTAAGTTTACAAGATATTCGTTGTGTTACATTAAAAAACTCATAAACCAGTAAATCTTGTCTCATGATACTCCCATCTATCCAATGGGACACCAATTTTCTATAAGTATTGTCCTATCTCATCATATGAAAAGGGAATCCCATTTCACAAGGAGAACGCGATGTCCAAAACGAAGCTTTTCAGTAGAATGGCCTAACTTCAATATATTTAAAGAACTCTCTTTTGTTAAATTTGCACCAATTTGAGAAATTTGATATTCGCTACTAAAATATAACCACGATCACTGGCCTAAAATATGTTTTATGGCTAAATTCTTATTATTTTGAGTTCTAAAAGGCAGCACAATGCAACTTGCTTGAAAATATACTTCTCATTGTTTGCGTGTCTCTCGCCTACTGTCCATCCGTCTCTGTGTATGACTGTCTGTCGGTCTCTTCGTCTGTTTCACACTCGCGTTTGTCACGCTCCTTTTGTTTACGTGTTTCATTATTATACCTTAGTTCGTAAATCTTTAGCTACCTGCAGTTCTGCTAATGAATATATAATGAGTTACTAAGTACCAAAAGTTTAGAATTACAATTCAATTTTACATGATGCTTATAAAATTACATTGGTCGAGAATTTATCTGTTAAGCGTCGATATTTTGATTTATTGTCGATAATGTGAACGCCAAATTCGATTTGTCGTTAAAAAGCTGCTGTATAAATTTTCTCTGAGAAAAATCGGATTCGTCAATGTGCTCTAATCTTATTGCACTTTTTAACAAGCAGGTTGTAAAAATAATGCGAACGCCCATTCAGCTGCCTCATCGTAAGTTACAAATACTACAGTTAGTGGCCTTATTTAATTGTAGTTTTCAGTGCCCAAACGTACTGTTAATTTTACAGTATACATGCTAGAGATACACTCATATTATGCTCAATTGCCGCAAGTTGGTAAAATGTGAAAATGAAATTGTTCCGTCTATGCGGCATTTTGATGAGAGCTGAGTATGAGCTGAACGGGGCCGCGAGCCTAAATATTATTTATAATTACATTTTAGGTGATATTTTATGTTACCCCTAACCTCTAGGGATGGCTGTATTGCCCAAAGCTTGGTGGTACGATTTTGACTCAAGGAAATTATAATCAAGATATTGCAATATCGTATTTGTTATAAGAATCAATTACAATTTAGCATTTTCTAAAAGGCAAATATTGCATTTATTTTTTTAAACTTCCCAATTTATAAATGTTTAGTTATGGATATTTGACAGTTGGTAAAGGTTGTGCAATGGAGATGTGTTCAGCAGACATTTTTGTAAAACTCATCATTTTATCACCGCCGCAAAAATACGAAACTTTTTTGCGGTATACCGCAATCGCTCGAAAGTATGGATGTCCCGGAATCCGGTAAAATCGGCAATTAATGCTTGATTGTGACTGCTTTAAATCCTTTGAACTAAAAATATATATTCATTCAATTTCAATTAATTTACTTTCTTGCGTAACCCCCAAAAAATATAATTGGTAGTTAATTGTTGACCCGACCCACTGGTCGACGAGTTTCTAGGACTGGCCATGTTTGCTGGCAGCTGAAAAATATATCAAGGTTGACAAACTAATTGCTTCAATTAAGGCTGCTATCATAAAAAATCAAAGTTGTTCAATGTTTGACCGATTTGAAATTCCACCAGATGTTGTTATTACTCCCATTCTTGATCTTGGAAATGTGAAATAATCACTTATCAAGTCATGATTAGAAAATTCCCTTCTTCTAATCTACAATAGAAGGAAAAGGGATGGAAATTTAATTGGAATTGTATGCAAGATTACGAAAATGTCAACATCAGCTGCAGTTAGAGAAGTTTTTCCATGTTGAGAAAACTCTTAGCCTATGACCACAATAATGCATGGAAATTTATGTTCTGTTATTATAATTGCGTGAAGTAGTTGCTTTAAAAAATTGACTTTTTATGTAAGTTTTTGTATTTGATTTTTATCTTGTTCTCAGTAATAGAAAAACGTTTTATATACTTAAATGGATCATTTTGAGAAATCGATGGCCATATTTTACGACATATTTAACTAAATTCCGTCATATTTTGTCATAAAAATAATGTCATATTTTGTTTATTTAGAGTCATATTTCTGGCTGCCCTAGTAATATATTATTCGGTATCCGGCAGTAAAATTATCCGGTATCCAGTATATGCAATTCACTATCCGGATCCCATCCCTACTCGAAAGTTACCGCGGTTACCTCCAATCAATCCTTATTTATAAGCTTAATAACTTAAAAGTTCATAAATTTTTACTGATAAGAATTTTTATCTCAATTACAAATTATATCAATATTTAATATTTATATTTTCCTTAAAGTGGTTAATATATTTATTTTGTTATTAATTTTTTCCCAAATTCGCAGTGTAATTTCTTTGACCGACGATGCCATGCATGTTTTGTCACCGCGATATACCGCAATGATCGTTTTCCTACTCGCTATTGCACCATATCGTGGAATCTCCTCGAAGTTTGTGGTAATGTAAGTGTTTAGTAGATATGTACGACATTGCATTGACGACTAATCGATTTTGCTGAGAACCTTCTGAACAAAATTATTTGACATCGTGTAGACTGTTTGGAGTGATTTGCAAGATGAGCGTAGGCAAATGTTTCAGAGGAGTTGATCAATGTTTCGCTTCAGTAAGACTCCGTTAATTATCTTTAATTTATATTGACATTAACTGTCTTAAATGTTTGCTGTGAAAGTCGTTTGTCGCAAGACACGTTAAACGAAGTAGCCAGCATTCTTCAAAATTCTGAAAGTCACGTATGGATTTAGCTCAAACGTGTGAATGTCAAGTAAATAAAAAAAATGTGGGTAATGTTGCGGTTAAAATTTAACGTGATGTACCCAGATTATTTAAAGGTTTTTAAGATTTTGCACATTTCAATAAATTTTTACTTACTGAAATATTTTTAGCAAGCACTCACGAATGTAGATTATTTTCCCTAATTTTAAATTTGTAACAATTCCAAGTTTTTTCTCTTGATGTTGGTCAAAAACATGTTTTGCAACATAATTAAATCTTTCTGGAAGTTTTCAGAATTGCCAGTGAAACATAAATTTAATAAAGTGCATTAGAGTTCTGCGAAACAGTCTAGTCCCATAAGAGTATCACCTGTATCGCACTGGGATCATAATTTGGGACCCTTTTCCTCAGATCAAATAGAGTTACCAAATGTAATGGTTGTCCATGGAGAGAATAAAAGACAATAGCAGATTGAATTGGTCTCATTACTGCCATTTTACACAATATTAAAGTTTTTCACAGTTTATGTGATAGGTGAAACCAATAAATTCGTCTTTAAACGATTGCACTCCTTCAGGCTGTGCGAGATTTTAAAAAACCAGAAATCGAAAGAATTAATAAAATTTCAAGTAAAATTTCAACCGTTTATTCTCTGAACAAGTTCCTCAATAGGTTTCAAGTAAAATGAGTTTTCCTTGAATTGCGTACATGATGATGTCTAGAACTATTTTAAGGGTTTCATTTGACTTGACTGGCAGTTTTCGATTAATGGAACCTGCAGGGAAATTACTTTTTAAAGATAGAACTATGTAAAACTAAAATGGGTTTAGTTTTATTCTACCTTATAATATATTTGGTTGTGATTCTTACTTACTGCAGCATAACCTGTTCCAAACTACAGTCTAGATGGTGTCAAAACGTCAACGTGCGTAAAAGTTCTCTTTAAAGTTATTGGGGAAACCCCCCAACCCCCTGTCCTCTCTCTGCAATATACTTCAGTTTGAATATAAGTAATAATAATGTCAGGAAGTTAATATTTTATAAATTAATGAAATATCAGATTTATCAATTATTCTAGATTAAATTTAATGGACAGTTAAGTCGCACTGCTTAAATATATTAAAAGTAAATTTAAACTCAGTTTAAACTGTGTTTAAAACGTGTTTAAACAATTGTTTAAAATAGTGAAAATAGCGCAGAGTACTTGATACCAATTGTTTCCACAAATTGCTTGTTTAAAAAGAAAACTACAAATAATAGTTTATAAAACATTATTCCTTTTTTGTTTTAATCGTGTCAATGAGCGTTTAATAGAGGTCAAACAAGTTTATGTATGTGCGCCTTGCACAACGTTGACCTCGAGAGGAGAATGAGAAAACTTGTTTGTATAATACAATAATACTCTATAATTCTTCATATCAGTTGCCGAAATACACATTTACTTAAATAATATGTTTTCGTGCTGAAATGCAGGACTTTTCCCCGATATCGATGCCGAAAAACCTTCACTTGGAAAGAATCATTATTCCGGTGCGGTACACATAAGCTTGCTGAAACCGTTTCTCGTTAAAAAACAGGGTAATCGATCTTCCTGACTGGACCAATACATAAAAGCAGCCTTTTTGCCATACAAATTTTCCCCCAAATAGGAAGTCAATTCGTCAGCAAATTTGGTTGGGGTCATTTGATGAAACACAGGTACCCGTGAACCGCAAAGTTTAGCGACTCACGCACACCCCTTTGTACAATCTGAACCGCACTTTTCCTTTGATATACCCACACCCATACATTTCGAATAATAATGAATTCGGAATTTTATTGAACTAAAATAGATTTTTAAATGAACTTGTATTTCAAGTTTAATATTTTAATCTTTCCAAATTGTTATATATATATATATATGTATGTATATATATATATAATCAGTATGATTCATTTAATATTACGTGTAAGGTTCATTTTTAGTGAAAATTAAGTTTCCATTAGTATTTATTCATTGAAGTAAGGATTCGTGGATTTATTATTAAAAGATCACAAGCTTCGTGACGGAAAGTTATTCTCAATATTCTTCAAAGGGGTTCTCCAGCCTCTCAACTTAATACTTTTTAAAGTCACGCATCTTGGTTTATTGATGTTGATAGTATTCTCTTGTTATCCACATCCTTACATTAGCATTGCTTTGGCGAATGGCCATTGGAATAACGTTCGTTTCTCCCATACAATATTTATTCGAATGACATTTTCTTTCGTAAATTTCTACCAAATATGTATTAAATTGCAAAGATGTCTAATCAATTCCCATTGTAAACAACCAACTTATTTGATCATTTAAATGTCATCTACCAGCGTATCTGTCAGCGTTATGCAGTCAATGCTGGTCTCTAGTTGTATTTGCAAATTTATACTGTTTTAATAAAAGTAATAAATACAACAAAATTAACCCTCTAAGTCATTTAAAAGCTCGTTTTTCAAAGTGGAAAAAACCTATTTAATTCTCGAGCTTTTCACCCGTCATCTTTTAAGAGAACAAAGAGCAGTTTCCTTATCATGATATTGCAATACTTTAAGTGTGTATTATATTATTTATGACCAAGACCATCGCACATAGATGGCATTGTGTCCATATAACCTAAGTATTAATAAATTTCCATTAGGTCAATTCCATACAATTGTCAACCATGTAAAATTTTGATTTGCACTAATTTGCATAAACTTGTTTTTTAGTAAGAAAATATTTCAGATCACTGCAAAATTGCTAATTTTTCAGATAGTGGATTTTTTCTCACATATTAACATATTATCTTTTGGATAAAAATTTATCAAGTTCATAATCTTAGGATATGTGCTGTTTTTCCATCATAATGAAGTAAGAATTTGGATTTTCTCAATCCAAATAGTTTAGTGTAAGCACTGCACTTGTGAATATATTACTATTTAGCGAATTTGTTACTATATGCATTTTCTTCATAGTTTATGTGTGGGTCAGTTACATTCAGATTGTGAGTCTTTTTATGTCGAAATTGAATTTTCAAGCGAAATTGAATTTTCAAAATGTGATTTTGATTTTGATTTTGACGTGTTCCAAGTGATATTACGTCGGATTTTTTTGCGAAAGCATTCTTATATTATTTTTCAATTGTCAAAAATTGTTTAAAATCTAAATTTTATAATTTCTATAGAAAAATGAAGTGTGGGTCTGTTACGAAAATTTGAAAATAATATATAATACTTTACAATATATTAGCAAGAATAACACGTAGTGAAGAATGTAATATACTATGCATTCTAACTAGGCTTCGGCGGTATGCGATTTCTGCAGACGGTACGGTAACTGTACGGTATGAACTGTATAACGTCGGCAACGGTACGGTATATGGTATTTAACAGAACCTTGCTGAAACCATTTTTCGTTAAAAAAACGGTAGTCGACCTTTCTGACTGGACCAGTACGTAAAATCGTTCCCCCAAATAAGAAGTCAATTCGTCAGCAACGGCATTCGAACTGTGTGCTCCGCAGAAGTAGTTCATAGCGCCTGATCTTTTGCATGCAATCTCTACTACTGTGTGCATCTTTTTAGCCAGGTTCGGTCATTTTCCTACGCGATAACCTCTGTGATGAGGGTGGTATTCTAGATTCCATATATTTGATAATAGCGTCCTTGTTGTACTAAAATCTCATACCGGCGATAACGAAAAATAAATACCGCCGATAACGGTACGGTAACAGTATGCCCCCGAAGCCTAATTCTAACATTCCAATAAGGCAATGCATCATGCAACCTGTTCTAATGAAATCTATGCCATTATTTATACTTAAATTCAAATTTACACTGATAGATGTGAAGGACAATATTAATTCCCTTACTTGAAATGCAAACTCATACATGTGGACTTTTGGCTACGTTTTTCTATTTCATTCCTAAGCAACAGTAGTGGTTGATTTCAAGGGTGTTATTAGATATGCTATGCGTTAACATTTGTCAACATTGCGTAATTCGCAAGTATCATATAAGTGTTAACAAAAGCTGTAATTAACTTACAAAGCTTGTTAAAAGCGTGTTGAAATGCAAGAAAAGAGTAGCTTTTGCATTCTCGGAGTAAAACAATTGCTTCGAGTGCTTATTTCTTTTATTATGAACACTACTTACTTAACAACATTTAAGGCAATGCTGGTTCGAAGTGTGGTTGATTTATATTTGGGAATTAGTTTAATAATTTGAAGTATTTGTGTGTTAACATTCGTATATTTTTCAGTGTTTGAAGTAAGACTTTTTAACTTAGGATAGTCTCCGTGGGGCGCCACCGTAATCCGCTTTTGAAAATTAATGCTTTATATCGGCTAAAAACGCATTTTCAGACATTTATCAATTCTTGTATATATGTGTGCCACAAGGAAATTAGTGGAAATAGAATAGTTTTAAGGAAGGAAGCATCAGTAATCTTTTCACTATCAATTACAATATATTTTTCTAAAATTTCCTTTATTGGATTTTTTGTATATTAACCACCGGATGAAGGAATATATTTGCCTTTGACTAATGTCCAAACGTTATTTCCAACTCTGTTTATATTAGTTTCTTCAAGCTGACTGATAATCTGTTCAAATATTCGATGAACTAAAATATTTTTTATTAAAATATTTGAATACACCTAGTATCATTCCCAACTACTTACACCCTAATTAATGCAGTCTTGCTATATTTCAAGTCCCAATGCCAATCATGCGCTATTTGAATCCGCTCCTTTAAGTTCTTTCACCCAGTGCAATTTCATTTATAATCAATAAATTTAGAAATACTTAAAACATCTGCTTTATTCCTGGAATCAAAAGTTTATTTAATTGGAATTCGATGTTTGCTTTTATTTAGTGGATAGAATTTAAACTATTGTCTTGTCTGTGCTACTGAGAAAGTAAACCATTGGCGAATACAACAGTGGACTTAAGAGTCCTAAGCCCCTCATTCAAAGAAAGTATGAAAAACCACTCAAGGAAATAAACAATCCCATTTTAAGTTAAGCCCCTCCAAATCTCAAAAACTACTCGCCTCTGAGCTAAAGGAATTGTATGTCAGAGTAGGAAACATGAAATATATTGACCCACAACCCGATTCGACTCACACATGTTTGACCCAGGCGTTATGCAGTCAATGCTGGTCTCTAGTTGTATTTGCAAATTTATACTGTTTTAATAAAAGTAATAAATACAACAAAATTAACCCTCTAAGTCATTTAAAAGCTCGTTTTTCAAAGTGGAAAAAACCTATTTAATTCTCGAGCTTTTCACCCGTCATCTTTTAAGAGAACAAAGAGCAGTTTCCTTATCATGATATTGCAATACTTTAAGTGTGTATTATATTATTTATGACCAAGACCATCGCACATAGATGGCATTGTGTCCATATAACCTAAATCTTTTTATTTTATACAATCAAGATTTGGAGTTCACATATTTGGACACATCATTTTGTATATGGATTGTCTGCAAAGTGACATATGAAAGTAGATGAATTTGGTCGAATTCGTTTGAAATAAAAGAAAATTAGTATTGTTTTATAATGCATTTATTCCAACATTAACATTTATTAATATTTTGGAGATATTGATATCGGGAATTATTCGTTAATTTCACATATGTAATTATTAATTGAATTTCTGTAGTATTTTAATTTGAGTGTGTAAGATTTTACTCGCATATACACGCAACTATTATTTGCTTTGCATATAAAGTTTGATTTCAACGAAATGCAAATAACCTCTACTAAACGTCTTTTGTGTAAGCACCGTTAACTGCCACCAATATTTTTGGTATTGATTTAATGGTTTTAAAACAAACTTTTAAGAAATTCCTTTCCCGACGATTAATTAGTACAAAAATTTCAAAATACCATTCTAATTATGTTTTATTTTATTTTTGTTATTCAAATCTTTTAGAATGCCTATATCTGTTTATAAGATACATGCGTTTGCACATAAATATTTACTCCACCTTCAAGCTCATTATATTGGTTTTCATTCGACATAATTTGAACGCAAAATCGCATGGGAAATATTGCAAATTTATTCTCAAATTGAAATCAATTTAATTATTACAAAATTGGAAGTGTGCCTTGTGGTTGCTTAGAGCGCCAGTTTTCATGATCTGTCAATTTCTCATTTGTTAGATGTCGGTAGTCTAAGCTAATCATCTACGTTTTTATTGTCAGGGAAAAGTTGAATGTGGGAGTTGAGTAACCCAAACTCATAATATTTTGATTATTGGGTTAAATTAGAAATTTTTTAGCAAAGCAGCTCATGTTATTATTCTAACTGTATATAATGTATATTTACATATAAATAAATAAACTAATATTTACTAGAATAGCTTATATGAAATTGCACGTCTCTTTAATTTACAAAGCCTAGACATCAGTTGGTCAACTGTTTTTTAGACTTCCAGTTAACTTACCCACACAAAATCAATTTTACACGATACGTTTTCCCTCATTACTTCCTTTTATTTAAGGAAAAACTTAACGTGTAAACGCTAATTATGAATATCTTATGTATTTTGTTTATTTTAATAAGAAATTTGACCGCTCGTTGTAACTACCCATTAAACAAAAACTTTCTCAAGCGGCATTACATAACACTAAATTCACGTTGTAAACACGAAAAAGCTACTTGTAAAATCTACAGTGTGGACGCAGCTAACATTTAGTTGATCTTATAATTTGCCCAGTAAATAAAGAAAAGGTCATTAAAAAAACTATCGTGTAAACGGGGTTAATACCTGATGCATTTTTAAATTACAATGTACTGTACATATACAATGAAGAAAGACCAATTGTTGATGTTGTAAATATCACATTGAGTTTCAATTGTTGAAATAAGCTAATTCAATTTTAGTTATTGAAATTTCAATTTTTATTATACAGTTGGACATTTTTTTAATTCTTTCTAAAAAATTTCATTGAATTCGAGTGAATGGAAACATTTTTAATTTTATTTATACCGATTTTTCGATTACAATAATTTTTAATTTGGTAATGGGATGAAAGATATTCTCAGAATTATCATTGTGACATGTCTATGCATTGATTCTTATGCATATACATTCATCAACATTGTTATCATTTAATGTCTTAAGGTACTGATAACCAGTGTTTATTTATTTTTGTCCAGTCATTTCCAGCGTCACGGTGTTTTCAAAGCGTTTGTTCTTTTTACATTATTTTTAACTCTTTTACCTTTGTTGAAAAATTATATACATGAAGCGTTGAAGTATTAGGCAAACCTTTTCATTTTTACTAAACAATTTTTTAGTTTACTTTATAGAACAATTGAAAACTTTTTGATTTGTCTTTAGCAAATTTATTACGTTCGTCTTAAACTCCCGTTTTCAGAGCAGCCTTTTAGGTTTTCGAAATTTAAAGAAAAGGCTTTTAAGATTGATAGGCAGTATAAGGGCAACGCAAACCATTGACAAAGCCCGCCAATTTTATTTACAATTTTAAGTTTAATAACATTTGGAGAGAACAGCTCCTGGAGAAATACGCTTTTGTTAAACAGAGCAAGTATGTCTTACCCGATGGTGAACTTGGTTGCAGAACATTTTGTTTACCTCAGTGAAAAGTTCGATTATCTACCGCAGGTGTGTACATTAGGGTTATGACAATTTTCAGATTTACTAGCCTGGGGTTAGAAATGATGAACTTTTACCTAAAACTCACAAAAATGACTTTGGTTTTGCCGAACCTTCAAAAAACCTCCCGCACCTGAGACAGTTTTATATTTCTTATTAAAACATCTAGTGGTTCTAACATGATTTATTGTAACATTTCAGTTTTAATACAAAATACATCTGGAGAATTGTAAAGTGAGTAAATATAACACTGGTAATGTTTTTTTACAGTGATACACTCTGATACAGTCTTTCAGATTTGTTTGTTAGTGTTTATAAATTTGCTGTTCAAGTATTTGTCTGTTTTGCATGTAGAACGGACCTCCTCCATTATCTTGACACCTCTCTCGACAACTATGTTGGAGCGAGGAACATCCAGCACTGATGGTTCATTCTTCCAGTGAGTTGAGAAGCATTTCACAGCTTTGGGACACTTAAGTTTAGATACTGCAGACAACAGGTCATCATACACCATCTCTGTATAGTGTTGGTTAGAAAACCAAGCATGTGACCATGTAGTCACAATGAAATCACAACTGACACGCAACTCCTCTCGCCAGTTTGGAAGAAGAAAAAAGGCAATCAGTGCATAAATTCCACGTGAGTTCCACCTAGCACTGTGAAGTGATGGCAGCTTGTGCCATTTGATGTGAGGCCATTTTCCCATTGATTTATAAAATTTGTAAGCTTCACAAAGCTCAAAAAGGAATTTAAAATCATCTCTCCACCCAAGGTTTGCACGCTCTGGTACAATTTCTGTGCATTTTGAGTATGCACTTTGCAAGTCATCGTACTGCTTCAAAATCTCATCAATAAACTTGTAATTGATATCAGGAGATCGTGACTGTATAGGAAAAAAGAAGTCCAAAACGTGTCGCAAAATAACATCAAGAATGTGGTATTGACAGCCGATGTATTGAGGTTCATCAAATCCTTTTTCCCGAAATGTTCTCTGGAGCCTGGCAACAACACCATTTTTGCGCCCAGTATTCACTGCTGTTGTGTCACAGATGACCATTTGTATACTGCTCCATGCATTATACTCTTCAAGGAGATCCCGTAGCGGTATGTAGATGTCTTCAGCCGTTCCACTTTTGCACGCCAAAATGCCAAGATTTAATGTTCTTCTTTTATTCTTTAAGCAGACAACTTGGTATTCTTTGTTGTCTATTTTCCTTCCATCAAAATGTAAGCAAAATTTCTCTTCAGATATCAGCTCTTTGAGACGATTCTTTACTTGTTCGGCATCCCTCAAAATCACTTTTTGTGAATCCTGACATAATACGAAAAATTGTTTGCATCATTTTTACGCAATGGAATGTTTTTGTTCTTTTAAAAGCTTCCAACAACGATTGCTTTCACCTAATGGAACACTGGTAGATAATATTTTCACAACTAGTTAATTTGAAAGCCAAAATATATGCAGCACTGGACAACTTTCAAAAGAAAAATGTGGTCTTCAGTGCCGACAGTCAGGAAATTGGCCAAATCTGTCAGAGCATGATAAATATTTTATAAGATGCTTCATTGTATATTAGCCTAATGATGTTGCTCCGAATGATAATTATTTTTCCCAGGAGAGAACCCCTGAAATACACCCGTAGATTCTTCACTGGCCTTTGCTTTGAACTTGGAATAAAAAATATACTTTTTATTTTATAATATGTATGATGCTTATTCGGAAGTTTAGAAAATTTAAAGTTTGTTGTGATACATTTAATTTCCTAACATGCGCAAAGTGGACTGTAGAAAATCTTCTACTTGCAGTAAGTTGAACATTTTTCTGCCACCAATTAAAATAAACGCACCTAATGATGTACAATTAAAATTAAAACACCAAAAAGTACTACGTGAAGTTTACAAATTAATCGTCATGTGGACGAAAAATGAATATTTTTGAACAAAACTTGTGGATTTTGTTCCACGACATTGCCATCAGTTCCACGAGACAACTATTTGCTTATTCCTTATGAAAAGCTTGTAAAATATTGCTGTGTGGTTACAAATTGTTTGAGACCCGTCCAGGCGCGTCGTTCGCAAAGTCAGAGGTTGTCAAAAAATAAAGAGAAGCGAATTTTATATCAAGTGATATTTTCAGATTTTAAATATCTTGATTAGTTCGTAAATTATAAGCGTTTAAAAAATTTCTTTGTTGAAGTGAAAATAGATTTTGGAAAATTCCTTGTGGAAAAAATAGGGTTAATAAACAATTTTGACATAAAATATTACACATGCTAAAATTTGATTTCAATCAGTGGCTTGTAAAAGTGTCAAATGGAGAAATCCGATTAATTTCTTAACTATTCAAAAATGCTGCACAAATCAGTAAATATCAAATAAGTTTACATATATCACGCAATTTGGCAAGTTGTTAGAGTTACCAATAATTTTAAATAAATTTGATCTATAGTAGTTTTAATTTGAAATTGTAAAAGTATGTTATATTCAGATAAATAGTAAAGTTGACATTGCTAATTAAGTTAGTATTACTGAGTAACTTGAGGTTTTCCAAAAATACATGAGGATTAAAAAAAAATTGCGGTTTAGTATAGGATTCCAAGATTTCAAGCTAAAAGCAGAACAGTTACATTTATGCTGCAATATGATTGGTTGCTAAAAATGTCATGCTATACGGAAATTGTTAAAAACGTTTGAAGTAATGAACGACAGTTCGTGGAAATTGTTTTTGATTTGGAATCAGCATAAAAACTGTGTCTGATGACGTCATTCCCATCTATCGCCGAAAATGAGAAAGATTTTTCATCGTTTAGAATCTAATTACGACCACGAAATTTCTTAATTAATCCAACACATAGCTTTTGCTAAAAATGTTATTTGTTCCATCAAGTATAATATTTTTCTTATGAAATCTAATGTATTCTTTTGTAAAGGTTGATACACATCGGGTTTTTTGTCTTCGAGAGCAGCTAACAGTTACACATTGGGGATTTTAAAGTGACATGATGCAAGTATAATTTTTTTCTTTCAGCAAAAAAGTTAGCGTTGTACTAATAACAAGAATTGATTTAGAAATATTTTTTTGAAAACTAGGTTAGGCGTTAGGGTACTCGGTCATTTTTACCCATTCAACTGCCCGACCTTCAATTGCGTATTTCGCATCGTAAATCTCTGGTCATTATTGTACAAACGCAGCTCTTCTAATGTCAATGTTTAGACTATCAGACTCGAATTTTATAAAGATGCTGTTGTTTGTTGACAGATGTCGCAGATCGAGCCCTGTAATTAGCGCTGTTATTTGTAATAATATCTGTTTTATCTACCTAGACTATTGTTTTCGCTTATTCAAATTGTTCTCAACGTCTATCTTGTCATTGCCTGGCGTAGTCTTTTGTCTAAAGCAATCGATGTATGCCTTATAAACTTGTGTACAATCCACATCGGACGTGTGTTTGCACAACATTTACTTAATGTTCTTTTCAGAGAATTTTATTCCAATATTATAACATGTAAACCTGTACTCAATAGTTGTTGATTTATAAAACCTCACCTTTATTTCGGTTTCTTAACCCTATTCAGTCTGGTATTTGTGTTGCTCCTCTGACATTAGGCGCGATTTCCTACCCCACATCTAAATGTGGATTGGGATTACGATATTTAAATGAAACGTTTCTCAAATATTCCTCATATCTGGACTATCAACTTAGAATGATCAGAAATTTCATGCCATCATATAAATTTGGATGAGGACATCAAATTCCAGAATGGGATGATTTTTGAAATACATTATATATTGGTTTAACAATACGATATGATGGAATTCATTAGAATTCATCTCAAAATTATCGAATATGATACCATTCATAAAATGAGTATTTAGAAAATTTTTCATAGGGGGTTATGACCCCTAATAAAAGTTAGGGAAGTCACCAAGTCTCACATATTTTCCGGATTTATTTACATACTCATCTATTCCTGCGACTATTTACAGTCTTTTGTAGTTTTTAGAACCTCAATAAATCCCTGTTACATTTGAACGCCCGTGCCAGCTTTTTGAAACAATTCAAAGATTTTCAATCCAGCTCAACACTCAGTTTTGAAGCCGATTGATTCAAATCTGGCGCAATCTGTTTTCCTATTCCAAGTTTTCTGCTCGTAAAGATATTTACTTTCTGATGTTCCTAATGTTCTAAATAACAGTTTTGATAAACGCTTTTTATTGAGTTGGATAACTGCAAAATGTTTTCAGGAAAAATGAAGAAAAACCAAAAATTATATACCGGAGCTATGGTAACGATCAAATAAAGGATTAATGTATAAGCAATTCTTCTCCATATTTGTGAGTACCTAATACCATATTTGAGTGAAAAAAACTATAAGTTGTGTAAATTAGCATTGTTAATACAATATCAGAAAGCTGTTTTGTTTATTCTACTTAGGGTGCATTCACACAGAAAGATTGTGCTTGCTAGAGCGAGCTTTTTCCGTTCACACAGAAAGCGAGCTTGCGCTAGCTTTAAATCTTGGGTATTCACACAGAGAGATTGCGATATTTTCTAGCAATGTATTAAAGCCAGAGTGTTCACACAGCGCGATTGTGCTTGCGATATTTTCTAGCAATGTATTAAAGCCAGGGTGTTCACACAGCGCGATTGTGCGAGCTTGGGCTCGCTAGAGATTTAAACAGTTGAGTTACTGAGAGAGCATTCACACAGAAAGATTTATCGCAATCCCAATTAAAGCCTAGCGCGAGCGATATTTTCTAACACATGTTTAAAGATAGTTCTATTCACACAGAAAGCGCGCGAGTGCGCGATTGTAAAAGATTGTAAATTTGATTTTAAACATGCTAAATATTTTTGACGATGACATCTCCCAATAATTTAAATTCATGCCAAAAATTTGTACGAAGTACGTATAATATATTTAGTTTCAAATTATTATTTAATATTATCACAAAAATGGTATTATTGAACATATTTGTAAAATAGGTTTTGTCCACAACACTTTTTATTTATAGCAGTTACTAGTTGAAGTATAGTAACTGCTATTAATAAAAAATGTTTTGATTTCTATATTCTTAAAATCTGCCTAAATTAGAAAAAGTTTTTTAATTCACCCGTAATTTAGAATTTCAAAAAATATAAATTGCATTAAGGTTTATCAAAATATTAAATAATTTAAGAAAAACAATAATTTTAATGAAGAATTTAATAGGCTGTCTAATCGCATAGATTCCATTGTATCAAATGATTTTCAGTTAGTTATTTACATAAAGATCAATTAAATTGTAATAATGTTTGCATATTAAAAATTATCCACTTTGATTCGCTCAAATGCAATAAAATATAACAATGTGTAGAGAATATTATTGAATATTTTCCTAATAGCAATTAAAAGCTCGCGTTCTGTGTGAACACTCTCGTATTAATACATTGCTAGAAATCTATCGCAAGCGCAAGCTCGCTTTCTGTGTGAATTCAACTATCTTAAAACATGTGTTAAAAAATATAGCAAGCGCACGCCGTCTGTGTGAATGCTACTATCTTAAAACATGTGTTTAAATTACAAGCGCGATATCGCAATCTCTCTGTGTGAATACCCTCCTTTATTTCCTCTTGTTTAAATCTCAAGATTGGCTTTATCGCTCGCTTTCTGTGTGAATTCAACTATCTTAAAACATGTGTTAAAAATACAAGCGCTATATCGCAAGCTTTCTGTGTGAATGCACCCTTAGTTATGCAAAAAATCTGCATATTTCGAAGGATTTAATTTCTAACGAGCTCATTACATATGCTAACTAATTTTTTTGGAAAATTATGAAAAAATATCAACACGACTCCCTCTCCCTGTTGTTACTTAGAGAATTATCTAATTTATAATCTCTAAATTTCATATCAGTAACCCTCCTGTAATTTTACTATGTGTATGATACAATAGAATATTGGGAAATATCATATTGAAAGTATGTACATTGTTCATTATGTAAGTAATTATATACTGTTCTGTGTAAATTGCATTGCGAACATTTAGAGTGTAAAAGAATTCATTAATTTGGGCGGTAGAGCGTGCACCACTACTTTAATTTTAAAGATATGCCATATGTAACTCAAGTAATAGTAATTTGAATATTTAATGAGCAAGAACAAGGGGAAACATTAGGTTTTTATTATTTTAATTGCTAATTACTGCTAAATAAGAAATTTGAAAATCGAAAAATATATATTAAGGACAACACTATAAAGAACAGTTTTTGGCAAAAAGTTAAAATTGATGTATTTTTTTTGGAAAGGTGAGTATTTTATTTGGGGGAACCCCCTTAAGCAATATTGTTTATTACTATTGATATCGAATCTCAATAAAAATGTATTTCAAAAAATAAATCAAATTTTAATAGAAAATCTCATTGAATGTGCTTATTTTCTGGGCTACTCCTCTCCTAGCGCCTCCAGTAATGTTCATGGTTCTAACAACTTATATCTTGATGAGAGCGTGAGCTCACTTATCGGTTGTTAGTTACCTAAAGATTGCTGATGGTTCTTTAAATATAAATAGTTATCAATACAGTGTTTAATTCTAAATTATGCGTCCGTAATTTCACCGCTTTTGTAATCATTGAATCGTGAATTTGTGTAATAACTCATCGCTGTCAACATATACAATCATTGTGTGAACACGGTCTATTTTTATGTAAATTTGCCGAAGGGGCCGGCTTATCTTGTGAAGTCGTGGATATAAAATTTAACCATTACTTTCATCTCTAATGAGATAATGTGCAATAACGACATTCAACAAATGGTAGAGCAAACCATTTCTCAGATGGCAATTGACAGACAAACTTTAATCATACTGTGCATTTTTTGTCAAGCGCCATGCTAAGACATATTTGCCGTGGGAACGAATTTTTCATTTTTACTTTCATTTCATTCACATGTAGGTTCTGCTAGTTAACATGTTTGAATTCCCACTGTTCTCATTCCTACAGAAATATGTAAGCATCTGAATCAATTTTTTTTACCGGCAATATAACGTAACCCACTATACTATATTATGCATGTAAAGAATATTTAAATTATTGAGTTTCTTAGAAACGATATTTGTGGCGTTTCATGGTTGCAGGATTAGATTCTCGATTTCTGTTTGTTAGTAAAATGTAATTCCGCTCTCAGTTATAACATTTGCAAATATGATCTGACTCTACTGCATTTGTTTTGAAAAATGTACAATTTTCATTTGAAACTTCCTTGTATTCACTAAAATTATTTTAAAGTGTCATTTTTCAATGAAATCGGTTTTTCGCCAGGCCTGATTATAAGCAAAATATTTGCCAAAGTAAGATTACCTACCTCAGCTAAGCCTTACTTTTTGTTCATCCAAAAGCATTTCAACAAAAGGTATTTTCCTAAATTTTACATTTTGTCAAAAAAATTCAAACTGATAGCTTCAGACTACTCGCTTGCAATATTTTCGATTGAATTTGATGTAAATTAATTTTTGCGCTGCTTTTAGATTCTCTAGGGATAGGGAATTTCTATCCCACGGTAACTCTTGGTTAGGATTTGTTAAATCAGGAACCAGCGTTTTTTAACAAAAAATATTCACACCCACTTTCTTTGAAGAAAACTGAGGTATCTAGGCAATTTACCAGTCACCTGGCTTGTTTTATATCGAACATTTTGAAATTCGGTAGTAGAAATCAACCTTGTGTAAATCAGGAACTGATTGGATATGATGTATCGAAAATATTCATACAGCATATTTGAACAAGTACCTGCGATTGTGAATATGCAAAAACATTATACATAGTAAGTTGTATATCATTTTAGCACAAAATCCATATGTATTAAATGCGTTGTACTTTTTGACATTTTTGCCTTCAGAATTAAATATTATACGTTTTTCTGTTTTATCCTTCATTTTTATTATAAGTGAATGTATCACCGTAATTGTCTTGTTGACAGAATGGCTATTTTTGCTCTACGTGCAAGTAAGGTTTTCTTAAACCTTGCTTGCATGATTTCGCTGACGAAATAATTGGCTCAACTCAACTTGATGTACCGCAGCACACTTATTACATGTACAACGAACATCTCCTCGCGTCCCCGCCCTACGACACTACTGTAGAAACCTAAGCAATTCCGTTCCATTGCCTTGTTTCCTTTTTTCGTTAAAGCAATTTGAAAATGTCTCGGAATGCATTGCTGTTAAAATTCGATTTTATAACAAACGAATTTAGTACTGTCAGATTTTCACATTTTGCCAGAAAACCATGATTTCGCCCGATAACTAGCCTTCAAATGTTGGAATTCTATTTGGGACATGAGGCGTCTTCATGAAATATTCCAATAATTGTTTTACGGGCTAAAGTTTTGGAGATAAATTTGTTGAATCTTCAATATCGCAAACCTGCTGATCATCAACGTATTCCTAAATTTTTTTTCAGCTGACCATTAATTACAGCTTTTAAATTTATTTACGAATAGCTATTGCAATTGAAAAACGCCATTTACTATATATATATACATACATACATACATATATATATATATATATATATATATATATATATAGGTTAAATATAAATGGAACATAATTAAATGACTGACTCATTGTGGGCTCAAAAGTGAATATGAAATATCGCTAATTTTTAAATTTTAATTTACTTAGTAATTCGAACCGTGTTGTATTTGTCACAAAGCCGATTGTACAAAGTTTTTGTTATACAAAAGTGGGCTTATTATTTTTTAATGTATTAGATATCAAAGGGCTGTGATCTTCAAACATTCCTTAAACACATTAGTGAGTCATTAGTAATTCCAAAAGACATTCCATTGAGATATTGATTACGTTCACAAAATTCAATAAAATACAAATATATAGATATATCTGGACATGTGTAGCTACAAAAGTTAAAAAAGACAAATGAAACGTGCAATTGTAACAATTTGCGTTTATGAATTCTGGAGTAACAATAGAAGTTTTGAATGACGTTCAGTATATTGCTTTATTT
>CABFPE010000665.1:262790-273245 GCA_900660155.1 Hofstenia miamia | reverse complement strand
ATATATATATATATATATATTCATATATAAGAATAATAATTTTTTCTTAGATTTTCATTAATAAAAGTTCCATTTTTGTTGTAAATTTTTCAATTAGAAGATTATTTTGCATGAATTTAGGATGTGATAATCACATTTTAAATATAAATATGAAACAGAATGCCATGTATTAAGACGCAAAGTACTAAATTTAGGACTAATTATTTATTTATCCTAGGAGAGAGCTAAGGCAAAAATTATTTGTATCACCTATAAACTAATGATACAAAAAAGTTTAAACTTTTTTGTGATTTTGATATAGTGACGCTTGACGAGGTTAATAGCAAAATGAAATGTAATTTTAACTCTATAAAGCTTTTTATAAAGCTAATATTCTATGTAATACATTTATGCAAGGACAATTGCACTCCTTCCAATGTAGTTACAAAGCCTATTGACTGCAAATCAGATTAAAATGATCTTACTGATATCATTGAATAGAATCAAATTTTGATGTAGAAAAATACATTTACATTCTCTAAAATTGGAAATCTCTTACTTCAATCTTACTTAACTAAAGTGTTTTTGCCCCACTTTTGCCCTATGGGTAGCTACTTTAGATATATCTTGCCTCATACCCTCCCCGATCTGCCCCACCCTGCCCCATGGGTCAACCTGCGCACTTCTATCTCTGGTCTGTACAAACACGGAGTGATTAATACGCCTATAGATTATTCAATTCTCTCAATGGTATTGACAATGTCAGCAATCATTTGATTCAAAATACTATTTGGTCTTTTAAATTGACAGTTGACAGACCTCCAAGGCTTTACATTTTAAATTTCTGCAAGCAAATATCAATTTTTCTTCGATTTTGTCTAGGGTTCTTCAATTGTGATCACTAGTTATCTTGTTGACAGGTAATTTTAAACTTTTACAATAAGTTATTATTTGGTTAAGAGTAACAGAAAAGCTACGATTAAACTTATATCAATTGAAAAGATTTCCAACAGAAACTGTTCCTCATTCATTCATTCATTCATTCATTCATTCATTCATTCATTCATTCTTTCATTCATTCATTCATAATTTATTTTGTACATTGAAACCAAAGGTTTAAAATGTGTACAAAGCTGTGTCATAAAAGAGTTTACAACAGATCATTCTTTATAAGCTATAGGAGCGTCCTTTAGACACTGATGGTGGACGAATTGTGATTTAGTTCGTCGGAGCCTGGTCATCTCCATTCTTTCCAGTCTCGGATTTCTTAAATCGTAAGGAATATCTTGTTGATTTGGCACTAGATAATGGAGGCAGTGAGTTGGATCTTTCATTTTTTGCCACAACTTATCACATAGATGTTAACGGCTGTTTCATACGTATCGCCTGGACATATAATCTTGAGGGCACGTTTTTGGACCTTTTCAATATCTTTGTGATTCTGTGAACTAAGTTGTGAGTGCCATACTTGACATGCGTATTCGAGAATTGACCTGATCAGTGAGCAGTAGACCTTGGTGCACTCTTTAATACTACAGCCACTTCTACGCAAGGTTCCAAAATTATGATAGCATTTCATCTTTCCACAATTCACAAACTGTTTCTACTGTCAATTTCTTTAATCGATTCACTTCTCCTACCAATTTGTACTCCAGTATCTGGATAATAATTTATATTTTCAACTTTCTTGTTTCAAAATATATCTTTTATCATATTTTCAAAACTCTAAGCCTACGCACAGAAAGAACATTTTAAATGTAGCTCTTTTCCTTTTGGTAATGCTTTTCCTTTTATTCACACGATTACATCTTAATCCTTACTTGCAAATTTTTATATAATTTTAATTAGGCATGATAAGATTCGGCATAAAAATAGAAGAACTAGAGTTTATTTGAATGTGATTGTATTTTAATGAAGTAGTTTACATATTATATTTTCATTATTGAAAAATGAGAAAAGTCCATTTTCAAGCGTTGCTGAAGAAAAAACTGTTAAACAACGGTAATAATTGTTCAAAATTTTGCTTTCTATGCAATTATCTCCCCAAAGTATGCCAACATTCATTTTTCACTCACATCACCAATGTAGAAAATGGATTTACATGAGCATAAAAAACACGAAGTGATAATAGAGTTTATATAACCCCACTTCAAACTCTAATTTCGTAATAATTTTGAGGAAAAATCGTATAGCTATCGCATCATGCCAAAACATGAAGGTCTTCTGTTTCTTATATATATATATATATATATATATTCAGTACTGGAAATATTTTTTCGACCACCTTGTTATTTTGAATAAATAATGAACATTAGATGGAGTGTGCCTAAAATTACAACTAAGTGTCACTGTGATTAAGAAAGGAAAATTTTTATGTCTAATACCATAATATATGTAGAACAACAATTGGCTATTAATTTTTAATCAAAATTAGAAAACTTGTATTGGAAAAATGTATTCGGCAACCTGAAATAGTTTTAGCAAATGGGCAAATCCGAAAAAAGTAAATTCAAAATACGATGCATAAATTAATAATTGATGCAAAATAAGCAGTTAGCAACCAAATTCTCTTTTAATATTTTGTAGGGTGTCCCTTTGAGCGAATAACAGCTTCAAGCCGATCAGGGATTGAAGCAAAAAGTATTTCAATAAAGCTGTTGGGAATTGCATAAATTGCTTTCTTTATTGCCCTCTACAGCTCGTCTTCAGTGTGAAGATTATGCTGTCCAATTCGATATTTGACCTCTTTCCACATATTTTCGATAATATTAAGGTCTGGAGATTAGCCAGGCCAGTTAGCAAGGATAGCAACCCCATTATTGTGAAGGAAATTTTTCATTTCTTTTAAGTTATGACATGGAGTACCATCCTGCCAATATATTGATTACTTGTAAGGAGTGGCAAAAGTTCTTTTTCTAGAATCCGAGCATATTAAGAGCTTAGGATAGTACCAGTGATTTGAAAAATCTTGCGAACGTCACACTTGCATATTGCACCCCATACCATTACAGATTTCCCGCCATAACTCATGGTCCCCCGAATAAGGTGAGGCAAGAATCTGAACTTCTTCCCAGTTGGTCTCTTTATCAACATTCTTTTCGATGAGTATAGCTCAAATCTTGACTCATCTGAAAATATAACATTAGACCAATGTTCAGATGAATTGTCTCTCATCAACTTGGCCCAACTAAGCCGGCGTAATCTTTGCTTTGAGGTTAAGAATAGCTTTCTGGGTGGTGCCACGAAAGTCCCAATTGAGTACTTCTTCAGGATTTTTTGCACAGTTCTTGCTGTCACAAGTTGATCATCAGCCCATTCCTTGCGAAATTCTTCTGAAGTCTTCCAGTGATTTCGCTTTGAAGCCACATAAGAGCTGATTGGGAGGTTTTGAAGGTCTTCTTTTTGTCTTCCGGACTTTGTCTTGGGGCAATGATGTTTTCAGAAGTGAAACGTCTGATGATATTCCCGACAGTACTTCGAGGTCGCTCCACAAGTCAGGCTATATTACATTGACTCATCCCTACCAAATGTTTGGAGATAATTAACTCGCGGATGGCAAAAGGTACGTAACCAGGCATCATATGGCGAAGAAAGACTGTTATTAGACATTTTCAATATAAATAGACTGTATAAAGCTCAACCAATGAAATTTTTTACAGATTTTCTGGATTGGTCTGAAGTGGTCGAATACATTTTCCAAGAAAAGACTAGCTAATACGAGCATTGTAGCATTTCTCCTTGAGATTTAAAGTAAACAGTGATAATTATGTCTCAACATTGATGAATTCCTTTTTCTGCAAACCCAAATCTAATTAAAGAATAACTATGACATTCTTGACGTCAATTTCTCAGAAACATTTATGACAAATCATGGGTAGCCGATTTCTTTTTTCCAGTACTGTATATACATGTATATATATAAATATATATATATATATATACGGGCTTGAATACAAAATTTTAAAATATTTGCAAGGCGCTGGATACAAAGAAAATCTATATGGGCGCTAGATAATATGACGGAGGTAACTGGATACGGGTCAAAAACATTTTTTTTGAAAAGACCTAAAACTCATACAAAAGAAAATATTCCCCCTATCATAAATACAAAATATAATTTTTTTTGGGATAAAATGAATTATTTTGGACGGACGGTGGATACAAATCCCATAGTATCTAGAGCCCGTATATATATATATATATATATATATAGTATATATATAGTATATATAGTATATATATATATATAGGTTAAATATAAATGGAACATAATTAAATGACTGACTCATTGTGGGCTCAAAAGTGAATATGAAATATCGCTAATTTTTAAATTTTAATTTACTTAGTAATTCGAACCGTGTTGTATTTGTCACAAAGCCGATTGTACAAAGTTTTTGTTATACAAAAGTGGGCTTATTATTTTTTAATGTATTAGATATCAAAGGGCTGTGATCTTCAAACATTCCTTAAACACATTAGTGAGTCATTAGTAATTCCAAAAGACATTCCATTGAGATATTGATTACGTTCACAAAATTCAATAAAATACAAATATATAGATATATCTGGACATGTGTAGCTACAAAAGTTAAAAAAGACAAATGAAACGTGCAATTGTAACAATTTGCGTTTATGAATTCTGGAGTAACAATAGAAGTTTTGAATGACGTTCAGTATATTGCTTTATTTTTGAATTTAAAGGAATTAAATTCTTGAATGTCAGAGAATCAAGCTTATATAAACCAAGTCAAGCGTACTTTAGAAAAATAACTTTACTTCATATTGGCTGGTCATACTATTTGATTAGTTGATCTCAGAATTGAATTTTTCTACGTTAACTTGAAATTTTGGTTCACTAGTTTGATTGGTTGCTGTTATGTGTGACGTAACTCATACCTCAGCATCTTATCATAAGAAGATGCTAATTGACTTGGTTTGATGTATTCCATTTTTTGTTTATTTTGCATGCTTTGAAATTTATGTAACCTCAGTATGAGGTCAGAAAACTGAGTTAGTTTTCGCAAATTTGATACTCTACGATAGCTCTAACTACACCATTTAATCGACATCAAAGAGAAGAATTTGATGTTGTATTGTTTTCGATTCACTATGAATGCGCTTGATTGGCTTGTACACTCATTAATTGAAGCTATTTACTTGTACTAAATTTCTATAAGCCTTTCTTCATCACCGTTTAAAATACCAAGAAATTGTTTGGATACTTTAATTAACCTGCAGGTGGAACTTTTAATGGGAAATTTTTAATGCGCTTTTTGTATCCTGAATGCTTCTCACCAGATATAGAGGAGTGACCAGTCAGCCCCGTTGGTTCTCTGGCAGGAAGAAAATATTTTTAAATACTATCTGCTATTCTATTACCATTTTATAAGTACATATTTGCCTTTGTTAAATACGATGTCTCACTGTATTTGCGTAGTAATTATTTTACATTTATTTATACTATACCAATACACGTGTTTCATTAATGAGATATTATTTGTAATTTACTGGCTATTTCCAAAAGATGTCATCCTTTTAGTAATACCTCGATCGATCCCTGAGCAATTTATGTTTTTAATTATGACCCATAACCAATACATAATTTTTCATCGTGATGAAACATAACTCTGTTATTGTTACATATGGAGTCAACGCCACACGACCTCATCCCAGGTTAAATTATATATATATATATATATATATATATATATATATATATAAATTATATAATGAATGAGACAATATTTAAAATCGACGCTTGCATTTTATGTTTTTAAATTTTTTTGTTCAACATCTTGCTGGAATTTTTTCTCATATTTTTTAGATAGTGGAGCTTGAAAAACATGTAGTTATTTAAATTTGAGAGAAGTTTGGTGTTCGTGTCGATTTCAAAATATGACTAATACATGTAGTAGCAGTCATAATAATGAACCGATATATTTTCCGTGTTATGATGAAGAGCAAAAAAACAATTTAAGGTTATTATAGCGGGCTTGAAGAATTCCCTTTATATTATGATCTAATGATTTACCTTTCAGGTCTTGAATAGACGAAAGAGATAATTTGATATCAATTGCCTGCAATTTTGCTTACGACAACTGATCAAAGAAAAGATAAGACACACAAATAGATTTTGTATTATGTTCTACTTTACAATTACTTATATTGATGCATTGTATATGTGAAAAGCGTATTAATTTTTATTGCTTTAATTCATCATGATTAGTTTTTAAAAGCATATACATTGCTTATGTTTAAAATTTTTTGTAGCTTAATTTTCTTAACACTAGAGTTACGGACGGGGTCATTTCGAGCAAAACTCAAATTTTGTTTTGGTTAATACTTTATGTAATATAAACAATTTCATGCAAATTTAGTCATTAATGCTCTTTTGTTATACTTAAAATCAGAATCACTAAAAATGTAAAACTCTGTTGATATATCGATCATTTATTTAAATTTCATTTCGTTTTAGCTGATGTATGAAGAAAAAGCCTTTAATAGAGGTAGGAGTTAGCTGCTCTGATGGTACTGATATTGAACTCAGTGTTGAGAGTTCTACCACATACACAGTTCTGCTGGAAAAAGTAACATATCTGTTGGGAATATTTGATACCAAATATTTCGCTTTGCAGAAATCAGATGTATGGTGTGACTCTAAACAGCGTGTACGTAATGGTGATAAGCTCAAGCTTCTTGCTCGATATTTACCTGAAGACGCATCTGAACTTATTCAATCTGTTACTATCGGATTAGTGTTTGCTCAAGTGAGAAATTCCATTTTGTCAGGAAGTTTGGCATGTCCAGCGGACACTGCGCTCTTATTAGCATCATACGATTTGGCCCAACAGGCTGCTGAGAATGGGGAGTTTATAAAGGAATGTCCTAGTGATGGCAGTGTACTTCCTGAACGACTCAGGGATCTTGCAGGGTGGCGCGATAAGTTAATGCGATTAACGAGGCGACACACAATGCTTTGTAGAGAGGAAGCACGCCTTGGATATCTCCGAGTAGCTCAAGAATTACCAGGTTATGGAGTTACAATGTTTTCTGTTAGTAATAAGAAAAATACACCTTTACAGCTTGGTATTGATGCACTGGGCTTAGCTTTATATGATGGACATCAAGTACCACCACGCGTTACGTTTGGTTGGGCTGAAATTAAATGGATTGCTTGGAAGAGGGGCAGGGTTCTTGTTCGTCCAGACGAAGGAGATACTTTAGAATTTCGGGCTGAAGGAGGTCGCGATTTGCTTACTTTGTGTGCAGGTCATCACGAGCTCTTTCGTCATCGTCGGCAAAAAGAAGATCCACTGCGAATACATGTCACTGCTCTCGCTCATGCTAGAAGAGATCGATCTCGTGTAATGCGACAACGCTTAATCCGTACTACAGAAGATCTCATCGGATGGAGAAGCAAAGCTGAGCAAACATCTGATGCTGCTAGCAAAGCAGAAGCTGCTGCTGCACTTTTTGCAGAAAAAGCAAATATTATGGAAGAAGAAGCTAGATTAATTGGTGGCAGGGCCGGCGCATTAGAGAATGAGTTGCACGCATTAAGGCAATCGCGGGCTGCATTAACTGCACGTTTGAGCGATACTGAACGTCTAGCTAAGTGTCTGGCAGCTCAAGAAGATGTTAGCTCGCTTTCAGCTCAAATTGATCGTAATCGTCAAGAAACAATGGAAGGTAGTCGGCTGGTGCAAATGGAGCTCACTAAATTAAGAAGTGAATTGGAGAGCTTACAACGTGGATCGGAATCACCACCCGAAGAGTTTCACTCTCGTCTTGATTCTTGGAGTAAAGCTCAGCGAGGAAGAGTGAAATCCCGCGTGAATTTATTTGAAGAGCTGTAGTTTATAGAAGTTATTGTTGGATGGAAGTCTCTTGTCTAGTTTATATCACTCTGGAAAAGGTATATGTACCCGATTACTATCATTTAGATGAGATTCGATTCACTTTTCAGTATTTTTGGGATTTCATTTTAAAGACTTTCAACATCCGACATTATCATTCTGTTCTTGTCAATTGTGTGTTTTGTTTAATGTCAGGTTTGAATTTCGAGTTTGCTGCAAAGTATTTTGCGCTGCTAAAACATCAGCTAATTGGTTTTAAATCTCTTCTCAGTATGTGATATGTTCGACATGATTCTTTGGAATATCTCATTATTGTTGATGATTTGCATAAACCTCTCTTCCAATTTACATTGTCATCTACGTTATTTTTAGCGCGACATTGTCTGTCAAATGTTTATACTAATATGTGCCTTATGTAAAAAGTGTATATATATTTTTCTAATTTCTTACTGTCGACTAATTTTGTACATATTTTATGCATTATTGACTAATTTTGTAGTTTGACTAAATTCTTAATACTAATATATTTTTGTACAATTTTTATTCATATTTTAAAACCAAAGACATTGTTACCTTTTCGTTACTAAAAATTTGGATAAAAAGTGGGTCAAAATTATTTTAATTAACAACTTGATTTTGTGCAATGTGTACATGACTGTGATAAATGAGTATAGTTTCGTTTATATGTATGCTTAAGAAGTACACAGGATGCATTGTAATATTCAGAATAATATGGCTTGTGACAATATCATTATTAGGGTTCGCAACATATGACCAAATAAATACAAAATATGACCAAATTTAATGACTTTTTAGGACCGTATTTTTCAAAATATGTCCAATTTTGACGATTTTATTTTGTCGGCCTGCAAGGAAAAATAGAATATTTGTCTATTAAATGGCAAATCTACAAAACAAAATCATTCAATATACAGCTATAAAAGACAAAGCGAGTAGCAAAAATATGCTTCAGTTAGATTGGTTTAGATTATAGTAACGAGATTTTTTCACCATGAAAAGGCAGCTAAAGTTGCTTGACATTTAAGCAGTTTTTTTAAAAGCAAGCGAACATATTAGCTCGAATAAACTAGACAATTTTAGTAAAGTCGTTCTTCGATAGTCGAGAATCCAGTCTTTCAGTTTGCATTCATTTTCTTCAGAATGCAATTGCACGATCGCGTCATATTCCATTCGATAAGTATTGGACGCAGATTCCATATTCTCAACAACATCAATAAGGTTACCATACTTCGTTATTTCCGGCCATGAGACTGCTTTTTCTCATTCTACTAAATTTCCATCAACCATAAAATTTCTGACTCTCTCATATATTGTGGTAAATATTTGATAATATAATGCTGAAGTTAACCAGCACCCACCGGGTAGCTATGACATCGGGAGGAAAATCAGTCTAAGCAAACATTGCATCACGAGTTATATTTTTTATAATGCACTCCTTCATACACAATTGTGCATTAAATGAACCAAGCAAAAACCATGAAAAAGTGAAGCGTTGGAGCTCTTTCAGAATATTTCCTGCAGCTATCATATATGAAGCACTCATAACCTTGGTTACTATTTCTCAACGATGATTTTTTTTTCAAAAAATTCTGAAATCGGAGATCGACCTGCGCTGGACTGGGGTTGCACTAAGCAATTGGAAAAAATGTGCTGACATTTAAATAATATACTATTACGCAACAGTTGCAGTGAATGCTACATCATTTTTTAAACATCGTTTTGAAATTGTAAATTAGTATTATATACTCTTGGAAACTCCATTTAGAATTTCCAATTTTAGTGACCAGATTTTATTAAAATTTTTTATAATGCTCAACTTTAATCTAGCAAGTCGCAAAATTGTAAAAAATTTCCCGACAAGCGTCACAAAAATCTGCTGAATTAGAATTAAGTTGGTTGGGGAGGATTCAGACCTGGCAAGGATTGGGCCTAACTTTTTGTTTGGAACTATTATGTGATAAGAAGGAAAGAGATGTCTAAAGATAATCCTACCACAAAATCAACAAAGTGTTTGTGTTTCCTATTGAAACTAGGATCAGTTAGCAACGCAACAGCCTGTGTTCTAAATTCCCTTCATCTACTGAACCACGGAGCACATAAGTGTGTTAGCCAATCTTAGTAATAGCTGTATAGGTGTTGGGAAAAATAATTCAGTTTTAGTAATTTATAACATGAACATTAATTATGCTGGTTCCGTTTGCTACGTTGAAATTTACTTAGAAAAATATGACAATTAAGACGATATACAAAATAGTAAACCTCAAACTAAACAGTTGGGTTTAGTTAATATCAACTTCTCTGTTTTGATTAGCATGTCAAACTATTTAGCATGTCAGACTATTTAATTCATAATAATGTTTTTTCAATAGTTTTAACATCTTCAGAATAATGAACCTATCAACTACTTTATATGTAGGAATATCTTTGAAAATATGTATATATATATATATATATATATATATATATATATATATATATATATCGGGGTTACTCTACCAGTCAACAGACTGAAGAGTGCGTGTCAACAGATCAAGTCCGTGACTCTTCCCCTGGAAGTGTGCCCGCTAGGGCCGGCTTAATCATGCTTGACCTCTGGCGA
>CABFPE010000665.1:229686-261790 GCA_900660155.1 Hofstenia miamia | reverse complement strand
GATCGGTTGGGTCGACTTGTTTGCCACCCTGGAATAGGAACACATGTGATTTTATTATGTATGTATATATATATATATATATATATATATATATTATGTATTATATAGAATTGTTTCCCTCCTCAGAAAAAAGCTGGGTGCGCCCCTGGCTGTGGGATTTGTATCATATAACCGGCCAGTAAATTATTTTACAATACTGTTTTTCAGTGGGCCACAATCAAATCAGCCATGGGTTAAAATTCACCTTTGTAACGAAACTTCTCCATTCTTTTTTCTAAGTGATTCAGTGCATTTGTTAAAGAATATTCGAAAGAACTGGTACACTTCTCGTTCAAAGACACTGACTTTGGTCTCTATGAGGAAAATTTTTGTTACATCTTGGCAGATCATTGTTAATCTTTATTATCTTAAAAAAAATTCCACTGCCATGCTTAAACTATCACCTTTTACTTTTTTTACTTTTCAAACAAAGTTGGAACAATCAAATTCATTGAAATTGTTACAAACACAAATGATGGCTTTCAGTCACCTGCAACCACGTCATCTCGCAGCAACTTGGATTATAGAATGCATTGCTCTGATATGTTTTCGGATGGCTATTCAATACAAAGAAATTCATCGATTTTTTAGATTAACCAAAGAGAGTGCAACCGTTCTTTTGAACACTTGACGCTGCTGTGTCGACCTAAGCAAATATTTGCTAGACGAAAGAGGTTATTCATATGTCTTACTTGGAAAATTTCAAAGTGGCCTATTAGGACGAAAATTCCGTCATTTCAGACAACTCAATGTAGGTAACTACTATATTGGCTGTTGAACATGTCGTATTTGCTTTCAAATCAACAACCTTTAATAAAATTTTGCCAATTCTAAATGATAATGGGCTGGCCAGAGCCACAATTCTTGCTCTTTTTGTCATTTAGGAGTCTATACATGATGACGGCAATTGTATTATTGATGAACTAGCAGATATTGTTTTTGATATTGAAATTAATAGTGCAGTTTATGTTGCTGGTTATCTTGCATTTAAAATCCGGAGCTAAACACTGGGAGACAAATTGATGGTCCTCCCGATGCGTTTTTGAATGCTATAAATAGAGGTAAACTTTCTATTCCGAATCGAAATTTTTATTTGATTGTCCTATATTTCCAGCGATTTCTGTCACAAACTAGCAATACGTCAGGTTGTTTATACCTACAACTTGTTATTAAAGAAATTTCACAGAACTATTTTCTGTTTGAGCAGACTCAAGTATTTGCAACTCGACTTGTTAACGTTCTCCTCAAAGCTTTACGTAAATCTGTTGGCGAGAAAAGGCTAGAGTCTTCTAAAATATTAGCAAAATATTGTTGATAATAATTATAGATATTTTAAATATTTGCTATAGATAAACTAGCAGTTTGTTTATTGATTGTATCTTTAATCTTTCGCGCAAAAATTATCTCAAGTTTAAATATTCCTTTACTACCTCTAAATTAGTAAGTTTTCACAAATTTTTTAATTACGATTGTTGAGAAAAAAAATTTTAATGCGATGTTCCACTAAAGTGATTAAATGAATTTTGTAAAAATCAAAGTGAAAAATAATTCCAATAAAATCATACTTAGTTATGCTCTGTTTTTGAATGTGTAAATACAAATTTTACGGTTTATTTCAGAAGATAAAGGATAACCTATTATAAACGTTATCCTTTCAATTAAATTTAACAAATAAATTTGAAGCGTCCTGATTAGTTTAGAAGTTCATGGATGTTACTTACCTGCATTTGAAGCAAGGTAGAAGTTTGTGGTTAATAGAATATCTTGAAATTTGAAGTACGAATTTTGTATATAAAGCATTCCATTTTATAATAATTGTTGAAAAAGTACTTTTCCCCCGAAGAATTGATATGCTTCTCAATTATATAATAAAAAGCAGGCAGAGGTGGCGATTAAGTTAAATCATATTATGGTTGCCATAATTGTATCTTAGAAAAAAATGTTATGGCCATTACGGATTTCAAAACTTAAAAATGTGGGCATTATAAAAATCCATAGGCCCAAATTGATTGTTACATATGCAGAAGTTATATTAAGTTTCAAGAAAATTTTAAGTTTATCGTCACATATCTTATATTTATGACAATTGAATGTGTACATATTTATTTTACAAAGTGCTCTAAACAAAAAAACATTTCGATAAAGTAAATTTTTTTAAGTGTTTGCAAAACTTTTGTAAGCAACTTCAGTAGATTGTAAACAACTACTCAAGATGAAGTTGTTTCCCATTTGTACTAGTAGATTGCAAAAAATACTAACAATTAATTTGTTTTCAATTTTTAATGTTGGTGCCTAGCAAAGCGAATTGAATTGAAAACAAAATCAAGTTTCTGAATGTGTCAAAATTCTTCTGCAAACTAGTGAATTGATAGTGATATCAGTAAAAAATTTCATATTATATAAAATGGTTGTTAATAAATTCCAGCTTGCAATTTGATATTTCTTTTGCTGAATATTACAAATCAGTTTTATCAATTGCTATTACCACATGTATCCTACGTATACATTTCACGATTATTTAATATTTCACGAATTAATTCGAAGCAGGGAATTAATTAGAATTTAGGGAATTAATTAGTAGCTATTTAAGTAACCGATATCAAAGAGTTAATTTCAAGGGAATCTTTTCAAGGTGGGGAAATTATACAAATGGGTTCCACAAGGGACACTGCTAGGGCCGTTGCTTTTTACAATATACAGTACCGCCCATAATAGTTCGGACAACTAACAATTCGCCAAACTATCATCAATAACTTCAATACTAGAACCTCAAATGAGTTCAAACTTCAAACTCGTGAAGCTATATGTCTTATCCAACAGATGTTAAAATCTTAAATCATTTGAGTAAGCAAAACACAAATTGCAAACATATTCCTTTTTCATTGTAAAAATTCATTTGGCAAAAAATTTTCGGACAAACATGATGGAATCTTAATATATATTTGAAATGCGGTAACAAAGTGAAATAAGCATTGTAATAATAATAATAATAATAATAAATAAAGCTTTATTTCCCGCAAAACAAATATGCACTAAAAGTACATAATGATTGAATAGGAACGTGAATGGAGGAATAAGAAGGAAGTAGGAAGTAAAGGAACTAAGATAGTCCGTTGATTATAAAGTTAAAGAAATTCGGGTATGGTACCATAGACTAGATATCGAAGAGCTACAGGCACAAAAGTTCGGCTTCGTATTTCTGTTCTGCAATATTTCGTTTGAAATCGATTCTTTCGTATGTTCGAACGTGCGACCATAAATTGATCATGAAGAGGATGTCTTTCGTCTTGTATAATCTTATTCACCGTAATACGTTACATACTTAGCAATATATTACTTGGTATGGAACACTTAATTGTCAACAACTCTGCTACAAGACTTCACCAAGTGGCTGCATTCTTCTTGTGTGAAGCCACATGTTTTATCTAACAGATTTTAAAATCATAAATCAGTTGGGTAAGCCAAACAAGAGTTGTAAACAAAAACATTTATTTTGTAAATATTCATCTGGAAAATAATATTCGGACAATCATCATAGAATCCGAAAAAATATTTGTAATAGTAGATGTTTTGATACCGTTACCTCTAGTGGCATTGACCAAACAATAGCCGACACATCAGTATGCCTTTAGGTGTTGTTTGTGATATTTTCGCTAAATATCAGAAGGATGGCTCAAGCACTTCTGCCACGTCAAGTGGCAGACTTCGCAAAACCTTAGCAAGGGAAGATACTGCATTGTTTAGACTAGCTAAGAAGGGCCGTTTCAAAACTGCAACAGCAATTCCTCGGGAAGCTAACAATTCCCTTAAAATTAAAGTATCCAGGAAGACTGGTTCACACCGCTTTAAACAAGCAAACCTGCGTGCTTGGATTTCAGGTGTAACCCTAAGATCAGCAAGAAGAACAGGAATGCTAGTTTGGTCTTTGCTGCACATAATGTTCTCTAGACTGATGATGACTGGGCAAAAGTGTTTTTCACGACGAATCGGAATTCAATCTGTTTGGATCCGATAGAAACAGATTTTTTCTTCGATCAAGTGGCAAAAGATTGTTCATAAGGGCTTCAAATCCAATGCCAAACTTGATGGAGGTACTTAGCATCGCTTCAGCAAGCGGTATAAATCCCTTAGTTCGAATGGAGGGAAGAGTAAATGCGCAAGTGTACAAGGAACTGATGCAGAGATATCTGGTACCAGTTATCAAGAACCCTTCAGCTGAAAACCGCATTTTTATGCAAGTCAATGCTCCGTGACACACTGTAAAATTGGTGAAGTCGTACCTTGGTCTAGAAAAAGTTACTGTGAAGGACTGGCCATTGCAAAGCCCACACTTAAATTTCATCAAGAATTTTTGCAGTCTCTTAGGAGAAAGGACAAAGACAAGGAATCCTGGAAATGTGCAGGATTTGTAGACCGCTTTGCAAGATGAATGGAGTAAAGAAGAATGCAGCCACTTGGTGAAGTCTTGTTGAAGAATATGTCAAGCCATTATTGACAATAATAAATTACAAATTACTTTATTAAGATGCTTAGTTCCCTTGTTACCACATTTGAAATATATTCAGATTCTCTTGTGTGTCCGAACATTTTTTGGCCAAATGAATTAATTTTTACAATGAAAAAGTAATATGTTTGCAATTTGTATTTTGCTTACTCAAATGATTTAAGATTTTAACATCTGTTGGATAAGACATATAGCTTCACGAGTGTGAAGTTTGAACTTATTTTAGGTTCTTGTACTGAAGTTATTGATGATAGTTTGGCGAATTGTTAGTTGTCCGAACCATTATGGCCTGCACTGTATATCAATATGCAATGTAGTTCAATATGCTGATGAAACCTGCATTTTTACAAGTGGGTCATCACTTGAAAAAACGATTACAAACTTAAAAAATAATTTATCAGATTTACATTTCAAAATACATTGTGTTACACTAGATCCCCACAAAACAGAATTTTGTATTATGTCTACTAAAACTATACAATCAATAGAGCGTTAAATATTTCTGGTGAAACTATTGAACCTGTAGAAAAATTTAAATATTTGGGTATTATAATAAACAATATGCTTAAATTTAACTACCATATTTAAACCATAAAAAGAAAAATGGCGATGGCCATTAAGTGTATTTCAATTTTATATATGGTTATTGACGCTAAAATGAAAGAAATGCTGATGAATGCATTGGTTATCGAGTCATTTTAGATGCTGTGGTGTTTTTTAATGGAATTGACTGCCCCACATCTAAAAAAAAGTATGTACCAGTAAAAACTTGAATAATTACAAAAGTAATATTTCATATTCCATTCGATATTTTTCCCTCAGCAAACTCTGGAACATTTTTAGCAGACGTATGCCGTATGATAGAGTAGAATTTCCTTTTTTAACAGTAACTTAATAAATATACAAACTTCTGCAATAGAGAAAGTAAAATTTATAAATGTTTTTTGAAAAATTCATTTATAAATGCTGCAATAGAAATCTGGAACAATCTTCCAATTATTGTTAAACAACTGAAAGAAAAATGTAAATTTAAATCTGAAATTGGTGAATGTGTGACTTCACATTATATTACAGAAATTGGTAAATCAGCATGGAAACGATACAAATTTCACAAGTGCTAGCAATAGTCTGATCTATACTATCTTTATTATATCTTTTTTTGTATTACATCTATTTTTTTCGTATTGCTATTCTGTACCTTATTTTTTGTCTTCTTTCTTATTCCATTTTTTGTTACTTTTACAAGTATGTAACATTTACATCACAACTTACTGTTCCTCAATAAAATACGTATATGATAAATGTTACATCCATTTAAGGTTAGTATACTATCTCATCGCAAAAAATGTTGGCATATTTGAAACATGAATTCCATTAAAAAATTAAGAAACTAATTGGTTCTACATGATGACGGAATTTTATGGCAACGGAATTTCAATGGCCTTATTACCAGGCACAGATTCTAATGTTTACTAATTTTTACCATGATTCCCAGATATTGCAACTAAAGTCTTAGGCGCATATAAATATGTATATATAATGAAGAAAAGCATAGATGCCATCTTAATTTTTCACTCTAAATGCTAACTATCGCGTGACCAATTACATTACAGACATTGGTTGTGAAGCTTGCATAAAACATTCTTTGTATTACATACTTGGAAAGAATTTTACACTAATTGTCTACTTGTAAGGGCATTTATTGCTTTTTTTCATTTTTGCACTGCGAATCCCTAGTTCGTGAATGAAGTACACATTTGAAAACAAAAAAAATCTATCTTCACAAACACAGCCCGGGCCGCGTTGTCATTGAAGGAAGTTAGTTATTGGAATTAACATTCCATATTTTCTATTTATTGTAGACACCACTAACTTTAATTAATTCCTTTACATGCTTTTCTATATAATTTTCCACTTGGATTGATTAAATTCAGAACTTGTTCAATTGTGCCATTTACTCACTGTATTTCATTACTCAATGCTGCAAAATAGATATGTGTATCAATGGATGTGACATTGAGCTATTCTAAAATACTGTAATCGTTAATGTGCAGGAAAAAAATTTAGAAAAGTGCATGTATAATTTTGATCACATTTGAAATGTTCAGAAAATAATGCTTTATTCATTCATTCATTCATTCATTCATTCATTCATTCATTCATTCATTCATTCATTCATTCATTCATTCATTCATTCATTCATTCATTCATTCATTCATTCATTCATTCATTCATTCATTCATTCATTCATTCATTCATTCATTCATTCATTCATTCATTCATTCATTCATTCATTCATTCATTCATTCATTCATTCATTCATTCATTCATTCATTCATTCATTCATTCATTCATTCATTCATTCATTCATTCATTCATTCATTCATTCATTCATTCATTCATTCATTCATTCATTCATTCATTCATTCATTCATTCATTCATTCATTCATTCATTCATTCATTCATTCATTCATTCATTCATTCATTCATTCATTCATTCATTCATTCATTCATTCATTCATTCATTCATTCATTCATTCATTCATTCATTCATTCATTCATTCATTCATTCATTCACTCATTCATTCATTCATTTATTTGTTGTGCTCCAATTTAAGGCTTCCTGTGCCACTGCTTGACTGCCATCATTTAAATCAATTACCATTTGCCAAAAACTAGTATCATCTACGAATTTGAGGTGATTGTCAAATTTACTCAAAAGGTCATTGATGAACAACGCAAACAACCACGGTCCCAATTTGGTGCCTTGTGGCACACCAGCCTTAATGGTCTTCCAGCCGGAATATACATATTTGGTACTTTCACTCGCTGGCAATGACTGCAGAGAAATGAATAAATCCACATACACGTTGCCTCTCCTACACCTATTTCTTTCAATTGATTTATCAGAATAGGGTGGTTGACCAAATTGTAGGCCTTCTGGTAGTCCAGTAAGAATATTCTCATAAACGTTGAAGGTTTATCGAGCGACACGAACCACTTATGTAGTGTTTCTATGAGGGCTAATGTAGTTGAGCTTGCAGGTATGACGCCAAATTGTTTTTTATCTAAATTTGCCAAAATTTTAGGTTTCACTTCCGTCAGTATAACATCCTCGATAAGTTTCGAGACAGAATGTGTTAGAGAGATGGGGCGAAGATCAGTCGTGGGAGTAATAGCTGGTTTAACTTTTTCAATGGTTATAACATCAGCTGCCGTAAAAGGAAATGCACACGACTCTGCTAGTGATTGGTTGATTAGTAATTGAAGAGGTAGTGCTAGCTTGTAAGAGAAATGTTTGAGAATCCAGTTTGGCAAGCAGTAACCGTCGCGGTCTGTTCCCGAAGCTTTACTGGCATTAACTGCTTCCAATAGGTAAAAAACGTTGATTTCTGAGATACTTAGGTAATCAGTATTGCAAGCTTGCTGTGATGTAGGAGTCAAAAGCGTGAGTGTTTGAGTAATTTCAGCAAATTCATCATTTATTCAGTTTGCCTGAGCCTCGGGAGGTAACATTGCAAGGTCTCCACCAAATGATAGACTAGAGCTTTTGGCATTAGTACTGGATATAACTTTGATTGCTCTCCACCAATTACGAGGATGGCTATGCTGAAGCTTATCGAGTCTTAAACGGGTAAACCGTATTTTGGCCTTCTTTATTTCACGGTTGACCATGTTACGCAATAACTTGAACCGCTTCCATTTATGTTGACTGAGAGCCTTCTGTCTTAATTTGATTAAGTTCATTATGTGACTGTTAATCCACGGTTTATCGTTGAATAACTTAATAGTATGGAATGGGAAGCAGAGGTCAATAGCATCAGCCATCATTTTTGCAAAGATTTTCCAATTACTAGAGAAGCTTTGCATTGGATCCAGCATTGCAAGCCAGTTGTATGAAGTAAGGAATCTGCCAAAACTCTCGAAATTGTGCTGACGTCTAGATTGCGTAATTATATTTAACGGCTGAGGGTGTGCATGGATAGAGGCCTGCAGGAAAATTGACAAGTGGTGGCAGCCTCCAAGATTAGGCATTGCAATCACGTTCATATAGAGCTTGTTAATATTGGAAAATAGTTTGTCTAGGGTTTTTTGTACATGGGGTTTAAATTTGACAAGCTGCTTTAATTGGAATTAGCCACCAAGAAAACTAGTATTTAAATCATTGAAGTCTCCACCAATCACCAAACTGAAATCTGGGAATGACGACAAGATAAAATGGAAACAGGACTGTAGGTATCTAGTTACTTTCTTAGCACTGTCTGAATCGCAAAAGGGGTGATATAACACACCAATAATAGATCCACTTACTCTTCTAGGTGATCTTGTTGGTGTGAGCTTAATCCAGGCAGCCTCAATTCCCATTTCTTCAAAGAGGTGAAGTTCTTCATAAGGAATGCCAATTTTCATCTGAATTAAGACACCACCATCGAGTTTATCAGTCAGCTTATAAGTCCGATCTTTACGGATAAGATTGAAATCATTGAGAGTTATTGCTGAATTAGGTATCTTATAAGACAAATGTATTTCCACTAAAAGGATAACATCCGCTTCACATTGTGTTATGACGCATTCGAGTTCATCCATCTTGAATTTTAATGATTGAACATTATTAAGGAAAATATTCGGGATGAAGCTGGACACTTTCCTTTTCTCTTGGTTCTTGTGTGGTAGTCAATCATCTAAACTAATTTGTTTGTTATCCAGGAACAGCTTTAAACTCTTTATTCATAAACACTTACGTTCGACCCCATCATTGATAAGTTCATATCGTTTCTTCAAGATCCTTTTTTCGATTTGCCAGTCAGCGGAACTCAAATCCGGCATTATGTATACACGACCATTGGGATGACTTTTGAGTTTGTGTGCTAAAGCCAGGATCTGTTTCTGCGTCTATTTGTTACCAACGTCGACCATTATTGATCTCTTTCTATCCTTTACAAATTTGCTCATCCTATATAAATAGTTGATAGACACTAGGTTGTCCCAAAAAAATCAAACCTTATCTGATTTTGCTATAACTTGGCACAAATTTGCATTTTGGTGAAAAAACATTTGTGCTGAAATATATTTGAAATCCAATGTCGTTTGACGCCCTGGACTTGAGATTGAAGCTTTCGATATTGAGCTGCGGCTGAAAATAAGCCGAAAATCGCATATCTCAAAAACTACTTTACATAGAAACCTGGTTGATGGCTTATTCGAAGCAGAAGATATGATTTCCTATCTCACTTTAATACATTTATGCAGGTTAAATGCTCAAATATTCGAGATATTGCCCAAAAACACTTTTTTTCCTACAATCGAGCTTTGCTTGCCACACTATGGTTTAAACTAAACAACTTCCTTTGACGTTATATAGTGCATAGCTGCCACCATCTTTTTCTATTTAGGATTTTATTTTGCAGGTTTTCTATTTAGATTTAGTGTTACTAAAAACTATGTAAAGAGTTAGGCAGAACGATTCCAGCTGTTGAGGTGTTTACGTATGTTCTGATAGCATGAACACCCGCAATAAAGTTACATTTTGGCCATTTGACAAATCTGTATTGGATAGATTTTCATATTTGAAAAGCAAGCCTCCTACCAATGAAGATGAGCTTTTGAGCTATTATTCCATTCACAAGCACATGCAGCTCTCTGGCAAGAGACAATCTACCCAAAGAGATGCAGCAAAACAAGCTGTGACCGAAGTTATTTCATGGTGGGTTAAATGTGGCTATCTATGTCAATCAGAGAATGCTTTAATTGCAAGACTGCTTAATCTTGACAAAAACCGAAAACATTTAAGCCAATACAACAACAAAATTTTAAAAGGTACCAAAAAGTTGACATTCTCGATGAAGCAAAAGCAAATTGAGTTCATCAACCAATCCAAACAAACATTTTGGGTTGTGACAAACCAATATGAAGATCACCTCAAAGAGACTGCTGAAAGTACAACTAATTCTAGCTTAAAACAAAAGAGTTTGGAAGATCTAAAATTTTTGCTTAACATGAAAGAACCAAGCCGGAATGGGACAGTTGGTGGACGTAACAAAGAACTTCAAAGGCAAAAAAGCAAGACAACTGAAAGGAAAAACAGAAAAAGAAAATCAACTCAAAGAACAGAAACCCAAGTTTAGGAAGCTGCATACAGCTCCAGTAGTAATGAGAGCAAAAACAGAAGAGATGATGCACAAGATCCAACGTTTAAACCTTCCAAAAAAGTAAAACAAAAATGAACACAATTACTTTGCAACTAAATAAAGAAACTATGAAAAAAGCAAGCCTAACAGCAGATATTCATGGACTGAGTGTTCGAAAACAGCGACGGTATACTGCTACTCTTCTAACTGCTGGTGGAGCTGATTTGGGTGAAGTGAACTTGTCAAGAAGTACAATACACAAAGACAAATATATTTCAAGAATTGAAGAAGTGGAAAAACTTAGACATGAGAATGAAAGCCTAATGGTAAACGATGATGGATAGTGGGTCATACATTGGGATGGCAAAAGCTTAAAGCAGACAACCCATACTGGAGAAAACAAATGTGTTCTGGCAGTTGTTATAAATGCTCTTCATTCGGACCATGAAATTTTGTTAGATATAATAAACATGAGTAATGATACTGGTTCCACAAGTGAAGCAAACAAGCTGTTACAATCACTAATCAATGCTAAAGTAAATTTTTCAAAAATTGTTGGATGTGTATTTGACACAACAGCAACCAATTGTGGACAAAGGAGTTGTGGTGCAATTACAATCCGCATTTGGACATCTCATGTTTCAATTGGCTTGCCGTCACCACATTTTAGAACTAATTTGTGCATCCATTTGCAAACCGCTTTTCAAACAGTTTGCTAAGAAGTAGACTGCAATCGACAAATCAAGTTACGAAATACTTACATTTAAATCAAGATGACTTCAGAGTATTCAAGAATCAACTCTGCATTTTTTAAAAGATTGGATTACCAATGAAAAATCTTGTAGAGAAGATTACAAGGAAGTAGTTTAGCTGGTAATTTTGTTTCTAGGTGGAGCTAGCCACACTGCAACACCTTTTTCTTTTAAAGCTCCTGGTGCATTTCACGGTGCAAGGAGGATGGCCAAATTAATATATACCTTCAAAATAGCTCTCTTTCATCCTCAACCTTTAGAAATTGGCTTCGCAGATGAATTATTTTTGAAAAACGTCAGGTCGTAAGCATCATCTATTTCATTTTTTACGTAAAGAACTGGTGTACAGCAAGTGATGTTGCAGATGCTGCAATAAACGACCTTCACTTGTGGCAAGAGCTTTACAAGATAAAGAGTTCTGATTCAAGAACAATTGCGTCGTACCCATCGCTTTATATACACTTTACCACGTCTCTCCAAGAAAAGTAGGAAAACCACTTGTGGTATCTTAGTGAATGTCATGTCAGTTTTGCATTTTTCAGCGACAAATTATTGCCAACTGAAAAACTTGCAATGTGGAGGAAATTGAAAGCTTACAAGGGAAAACATAACAATGGCACCAGCACAATAGGCCAAGGCTTAGTAAAAATGCCTGAGCTCAAAAAGACAACACATTTGCATGATTTAATTGGCCAAGATTCGCACACGCTAATAAACTTGTTTCCAAAATCGTCTGTTTTTTTTAGCAAAATCCTAAGGTTTGGCCTCAAAGTCCCGAATACACCTCAACACAAAATTTAGTCAAGAAGTTGCCTTGCATAAACGATCCTGCTGAACGTGTGTTGTTACTGGTTATGACTATACATTTTTCAGAATCGGCTCCAAAGTTGAGTGACCACCAAGAGTTGTTAGCTACTGTTAGCCATGCTTATAAGCAGCAGCTACGAAAGCATACTGAAGCTACTGGACACTCTGATAGCACAAACAAACTTGTTCTTCAAACTTTTCAGTTTGATTAAGGTACTGGACCTAGAAACTGAATTGAGATTTAGGTTTATGGTACCTCAGCTATCAGTCAGCTATTGCACATGTTGTTGTGTTTGTTGACACTCTGTACAGTACAGTGTATTATTGTGAAACCAAATTAGAACTTCTAAGCAAAGACAACTAGACGCAATAATCTTGGTGCTGGCAATATCATTTCAAAATAAATATTTATTGTTCTGAGAAAATTAAAACTAGTAGTGTTTTTGTAGTAGATTTACATTTTTTGTACAAAAGACTTTGTTGAAACGACCCAAAATATCTGTTCGGAATTTTACTTCTTGTTAGGCATTGGCATAAAATATTTTGCCTATCCATTTTTTATGTACGTATTTTGCAATTTATTTGTTATGCATTATTTTGTATCTTAGTAACAATGCCAAAAAACCGTTTTAAGACTGGCAACATTGCTTATTAACTGTGATAATCTCGATATTTGCGAAAAAAGTGTTTTATGGCAATATCTCGAAAATTTGAGCATTTAGCCTGTATAAATGTATTAAAGTGAGATAGGAAATCATATTTTCTGCTTCGAATAAGCCATCAACCAGGTTTCTATGTAAAGTAGTTTTTGAGATATGCGATTTTCGGCTTATTTTCAGCTGCGGCTCAATATCGAAAACTTAAATCTCAAGTCCAGGGCGTCAAACGACATTGGATTTTAAAATTATTTCAGCACAAATGTTTTTTCAACAAAATGCAAATTTGTGCCAAGTTATAGCAAAATCGGAGAAGGTTGGGTTTTTTTGGGACACCCTAATAGACACATCTTTCATTCCCAAAAACGAGAAAATATCGCATACCTTATGTTTATCATGTTCTTGTCGTTCGAACATTTTCATTCCCAATTCGTTTTCCGATATACCGGAGATACGTATTCTTTGTCGATGGGAAGAATCAGTGTCAGAGCAACTTAGCGGTGCTGACGCAGAAGGTGTATGGGTTTGGCGAACATTACCGTTAGATTCGATGCTAGTGACCATCTCTGCATTTTTCTTTGAGATCAGCGTACTACTGGCCAATTTCAGCCGCATGTTCAGAGATTTCCTTCTTCAACCCATTGTACGTAGATAGGACGAAATTGCTAATATCAACTCGTAAGCTTTCTCAAGCAGCATTTTGAAAGGCAGCCTTCTTGTCGTTGGTTACACATGCACTGCAAAGTGTAATATAATTTCCCTTGTACTTTTCAATAGCTTCACAGCTTCCTTGATCAAATCCACTGCATTTCTTTGTTAGATGGAAATTCACATGTTAGCAGAATTCACATGTATAAATCTTTTCATCATCGTGCATAGGTTTAACACATTGAACACATTGTCTTTCAACATTACCAGCCTTTCGTGTAAACATCACGAGAGCTTAATTAAACACGACCGCTCTCTCCAGAACACTATATTCAAACATAAAACTCTGATTTTTTTATTTTACATTTTAATAGAATTAGCATCACGACACATAATTTGAAAAAATTGTAAAGCAAGTATTTGCCGCATTCACTTTTTGTAAAATCACTAGTGGACGAATCGCTCCACGAAAATTTTAGCATGCAGCTATTAGCACACAAAAATATTCTATGTGGAATGCAGAAATTGAAATAGCGACAGGTACTTGTTTGCATAATAAATATGTTTGCATGAATTTCTATAAATATGTACAAAGTGTATTATTTGATTGATGGAGAATAAACTCTTTGGAATTAACTTATTGTTGTTCAGTTTGATTAATTAATTATAATGCGCAGCTCAGCATTCGATGTGTGTAGTGATCACAAGCTGTTGCGAGAGCATATAAAATGGTGTTAGCCTTATTGATCAGTACTCACATTTAAGTTAGGTATAAGAATAGCGAGATTTTTCAACATGCTTAGCTGGCTAGCGATCTTTCATTTCACATGTAGTAACAAATCCGAAGATAAGGCTAGTCAAGCAACCCTAGATGTATTCTTCATATTTAATTATCATATTTTAGATCTAAATTCTGTACACCGTAGGAGACCTATATAAATGACCGATAATGACTGTTTGTGTGTATTATATTGTATTGCTTTCTTTTTATTGATTTTAAATGTAGGTTAGGAAGCTGCTGTAGTTTATAGTTAGTTTGTATATAGTTTATCTTTTTATCTTGTCGCAGCTAGTGTTGTGCCTTGGTTACTAATTTTAACTGTATTACATGTAGGCTAGGAAGCTGCTCTATTTATTACATAGTTTTTAGTTATCGAGCAGCTAGTGTCAATGCATCTTAGCGTATTACATTATTATATTAACAACACACATTGTAGAGTGTCAGTTGTAAGTCGAATCGTGACTGGTATTTATTAGCACAAATAGAGCACACATAATAAACATTGTCCGTGCAAGCATGAACTGGGTTACTGGAATATGGAAGTCTCGAAGCAGTGGATGGATTCTCGGCGACTGGATACTGCTTCGGGCAGTTGCCCACTTCGATTACTATGAACTGGAGTCTCTTGGAGCTACCTAAACAGTAGTGGTTAATTGTTATGCTTACGTAGAATCTAATGATAATTAGTTCGAGTGTAAAGTGCACTAGAGACAGAAGAGTTCAACTAAGATAGACATTACCCCGCTTTGGAGATACTGAATGGCCGTGTAACTAAATAGATACTCTTAACTGCACATCTCAGCCTGGGTGATGATTCTACACTAACATTAAACAAAAATGAGGTATAATTTCAATGTTCAAAGGTATTTAAAATTCAAACAGGGCACCAAGAGTAATTGCTCAAAAAATTAAAAAAATAAACAAATTATAAATGCCAAAATCTATAATATTCAGCATTTATATATTGGAATTTCTTTCCAGAATCATGTTTAAGAATGATCCCCATTTATTAAGATATAGATGTAGTTTTCTCCCATTTTGACGGTTGATAAATTCTTGATTTTACTTTCAATGCAGAGATATATAAGTATGGAATACATCAAGAAATGTCCAGGAGACCACGTATTTCTACAAGCAATAGAAGGGGTCTCAATATTTCTTAACGGACCCAACGATACGGGATAAAAATATGTAGCTTCACTTCTATTGAAGGCCATTGTTTATCTTTGAAGTAGAATTGTACTAAAAAAGCGCTTAAGCTTCTTGCTAGTATTTTTAGAAGGATATGCTAATTGAACATATTGATAGATTCTCAATAAGCTGAGCATAGTCCATTATATAAAGTTACCATGCTCACAACAGTGATATTGAGAGGTTATACCATCAGGGGTGTAAAACAAAAATGGATTAAGAGCAATAATTGCCATACCATACCATGCAATAATGAAATGGATAGGATCTTAATATTTTTTATAGAAGGTGGTGCCATATTTCACAATAATTGTTCCCTAATGGTTTATCCAAACTTGCTTGTAACGGTGAAAACACATTGAAAATGCCTTTTTACGTCTGTAAAATATTACGCAAAATAAAAAATTCCGATAAACTACATGTAGTCGTTGCACATTGCTTGTGCACAACACAGACAGATTACGCAATTTCTTACCCCGCTTATGAGTAGAAGAAATTTGGTATTCACCAAAAAAATTAATTGGCTGCAGTCACTACTGGCATGCTGGCAAAAGCTTTCTTTACATTTCTTACGACGAAGGACATTATTATATGACTTGTCTTCCATTAATTATTATTATTTGGCATTTATTAGAATGATCCGGTAAATTCGACCATGCTCCAAAAATCGTTCATATTATAAAACAAAATTTTTTTAAAGTCAATTTGATATGATGAAATTTTTTATTTATTAACAAGTTGGTGTCAACAATTCACTAATCATGAAAATAGAAATACTCCGATTGCTTAGTTAGACCTGCGTGCCAATGTTACCCAATGGTACACTTAAGAATTTTACTGCAACCAGGAATTGTAAAAGATCAGAATTAAAATTCTTAACTCAAGTAAATTATTCCAAGAACATCGACATTGATAACTTAGCATGTTAGAATAAATCGAATTAGTGGTCAACATCACATAAATTTCAAATTTTTGAAAATTTTCTCCAACAATTTTGAATATATTTGCAACTGGAAAACCTTTAAATTTGTTTTGAGGCTCCTTTCTAATACTAGCATTCAAACTTCTTTATTTTTTTGGAAAGTATAAGCTTTGTAAATATTATTAGTAAATTCCATAAGAAATTGGAAGTAAAAATACACATTTAAAAAGTAGAACAACACACTTTACAGAAAATGTATTGAGAGAGTGAGGAGGAGTAAATGTAATTATTACTCTAATTGCAATACTGTAGGCTGACGGAAAATAAAATTTCGGAAACCTTGGATTTTAATTGGATTTTCTATCAAACTAAATAAAATTTTCTCTTATCAGAAAAAACAAGAAATGTTTTTTTTTCATTTTGGCCAATGAAATTTGCGACCTTTCGAGTAATTTTTGGAACGACGTGCAGGTCAGGAATTGCCGCCGATGGTGGGTTCCAACTCTAGGTGGTTTTCTTGCATGTCAAACACACCGCAGTTGGGGAATTTGCTCATCGTCTTTAACAATTTGAATTTTGATTTAATGGATTTTTGCTAATTTACCATATTTCCCATATTTTTCCATAATGGACATTATTGGAATTATTTATTGTGAGCAGTATCACCGTATCAATGATTGGATTTAAGGCTACCATAATATTACCATACCATATTTTACACTCTTGCTTCTGTAGCTTAATCTGGAATCTTCATCAAGAATTGGAACACCCTTTGAACAATGACGCAAAGGGATATAAAATAGTTACACTGCATAGTAATAATATTAGTATCTTAATATATATATATATATATATATATATATAATAATAATAATAATAATAAAGATTTATTATCCATATATGGATACTAAACAGTAGTATATAAACAAAATTTACATTAATAATGAACATAAGGCATTCGGCAGAAACGACATAAGCATATTGCATATTTCTTACAGTTGTTTTAACGGAATAGTTAAAGTTATTTAAAAACTGTTGTTGCAAGAAGTCTTTTAATGATCTATTTACTTGTTTCAATGATCCATATAAATTGATGGAAGTATTTTGATGTATATAATTTGCAAGCATTGCAATTCTATTTAAATAAAAAGATCTAGTTAAGTCTTTTCTTATATCCTTTCATTTGAAAATTTTAAGATTTGAAGAATGAAGCCGGAAATTTGTTGGTAGATGTTCAGATATTATTTTTGATAGTTCCAAATCATATTGGTCATTCAATAGCTTATTAAAATATATTAAATCAAGTAACTGAAAATAATAGGGTATCGGAAGCATGTTTAAGCGTATCAATTGTGATTTATAATCAAGACCTGGTAGTATCCACTTAAAACATCTATGTTGAAAGGCTTCTAGCTTGTCTATTATGAAGGGGGATAATTCTATCAGAATTGAGCCATAACTTAGACATGATAATATCAGCGATTTGTATAGAGTTAACTTGATCTTAAAATGAGTTGAGTAAGTAATATTCCGTTTAATATTAGAAAAAAGAAAACTGCAACTTTTTAATTTCATCAAATAATGAGTAGACCAAGAAAGGTTTGGTGTTATTATCAGGCCCAGTTCTTTAACAAAGTCATTTGCTACAATTGGTGCTATTACGAGAGGAATAGACTGTGTTACTTTATCACGAAATCTAATAAATTTAAATTTATTAATATTGAAAGTTAAGAGATTATTCTTTGGCCACGTTTGTATTTTATTGAAATCATTTACAATATTGTTAATATCAGAACTGTATAATATATATATATATATATATATATATATATATATATTCAAATGTAATTATACTGAGTTTTAATATATTCATGTTAGCTAGACGTTAGAATAGACCGGTTTCGATTATAAATCATCTTCAGTATAACAATAATGTGGTAATAAATTTACAATAACTACACTTTATAAAATAAATATTGCATGCACTTCTAAAATAAATTTAATGTTAGCATGCTTTGTTGAATATTTAATAGTAGATCTTTCTTAGTTTCCTTAATTAAAATTGCTTCACCGATTTTTGGATAGTTTGATCTTAGTAGTATATAAAAATAATCTTCACTTGCACTATGTTTATGTAAATATATTTCTGATCTTAGGTGCCCGTTTAGGTGATCTTTTATTCTTGTTCCTAGATGTCTATTCTAACGTCTAGTTAACATGAATATATATATATATATATATATATTTATTAAAAATATGCGGGTACGGATACTACCTCTAGCTACGCGATTTTACCACGCCATACCCACGAGCGGCTGCGCACTATAATTATCAGGTACGGTTACGCTTTTCTTTTTGCATAATATGTATTAAACCAGGGTTGCACATGGAATTGGAAATTTATATTCCACTCAATTTACAGATTATGGAAATGGAAATAGAATGGAAATGGAAATCATTTTGTGGAATGGAAATAAAATGGAAATGCAAATTAATAAAAAGCAGACATCATTAACACCATAGACAATGTTCCCAACACCCTAAATTTGCTTAACGAAAAATAAAAAATGCATTAAAATAACCAAAATAGGTCTGAATCATACAGAGTTTTGGGAACTTCCTCCAAAGAAAGAAGGGACTTCTCCAACTATTACGCTTGACAAAATTAAGAAGTACTTTCATTTGTGTAATCTCTGCATAAACAACAGAATTCAAAAGACCGCATGGCGAATTGGACTTTAAAATTTTGCTAATGTAAACCCTGGGCAATTTATGTTTAAATATGATATTTCTCAAAAACATATATTTTAAATAAAATTTTAAAAAAAGAATGTGAATTGTATTCGAAATAATTCGATTCGTTTAATAGCAGCAAAGTAAATTATTTTCTCGCTTAAAGACCGGAACGAGCAAAAAAGCTTCTGGTTACAGATAATAATGTATCTCTTGTCGACAAGGTACGGCATTTAAAATGCTCTACCGGCACATCACTAATATATCCCTCTGAGACAATGTGTACAATTGTATACATGTAGAAACTAAATTATTATGAATTTGTATTAAACCTTGAATATCTCTGTTTATTAAACTAGGCTATTTTTTCGTTGTCTTAAAATAAATTTGGTCTAAATATTGGTATAATTTAGTATTGAAGCAACCTTTTAAAATTTTGCATTCTGCAAAATGGAGAATTTGATGGAACTAGTTGATTTTAAGTTATTCACAAATCATAATATAGCTTCACAAGAAACAAGTTTTTGCATGATTTCAATGTCATACTTCATAAGAAACTATAAATAATATTTTTTCAACAAAAGTATGTCATTAAATTACATGATTGGGTCAGAATGTGTACAAATGTGCACAGTCAATTCATTCAAAATATTAACAATAGAACAAATATCTTAATGTAATCAGAAACAATTGAGAATAAATGTGCTGAGCCACCAGATACATATTTTGTAGCACTTCCATACAGTGTGCATGTCTGAAGGGGATATATATATATATATATATATATATATATANGTTTTGCATGATGTCATGTTTAACTATTATATCTCATGTGTGTTCATATTTTTCTACCTGATAAATAATAGAATATCATGAGTGATTTATTCGTAACCATTGCGTAATATTATATGCACGTACTAGCTGTCAGTCGTTGGGAGGCGTAGCATTGAGTTACATCGAATGTCTAAACCAAAATAGTTATTAACATGCTCTTTGAACTGATTCAAACTTGCAAAATCCCCGTTTCTTGGTGCGCTAACCTTCCATTTTGTTACTTTTAGATGATTGTGTTGTTTAACTATCATTCGCTTTGTAGATATAACTCCATGAAATTATGTAATTGATAAATACACGAGAACAGACGTACTATTTTATTGAAAAAATTTCTACTCATGTGGAATTCATATTTCCTGGATTATAATTGGTTATTAATCTTTTCCGCTTGCTCTCTTTGATGATCGGCTTGATTGATAAGGAGTACACCATTTCGATTGAGTGAATATTTTCCCTATGTTATTGAATTCTACATGTATAAGTGGTAGTTGCGAGATTGTACCAGTGAATATATATATATACATAATTCATTTATTTATATATATTTAAAATTATTTAAAATTTATGAAACAATTATACTGGTTAATCGCTGACGAATTCTATACAATGAGAATGTTTGGATTTGTTTACCGTGATCGGGAATTATGCGATTACAAATGGATGCGACACTGTTTCAAGTTTAGACCGAAATTAACCAATGAGCGTAAGTGCCCTTACATAGAAGGAACGCAATTATTGTTATCCAAAGTGGCAATTTATGTACTTGATCGTCTAAACTTGATATCAATGTCGCATCCAGTGTTTGATGGCGTAGTCCATGCCATGATACAAGTACTTTAATTCATGGCCTTGTGTTACGGTGCACCCTGTGTTTATACTTCCCAGTGCATCATTTAACATAAATTTTTTAAATCAAAATATTGAATATAATGTTTGAGGTTTGACGTCTAACTACTTGTAGTGTTTATCTATAACAAAGTGATGTATCATCGTTACTAAGTTATTTATTTTAGTGCCGAAGGTACATTCATTTTGATATCGAAATAAATTGAGTTCGATATATATATATATATATATATATATATATATATATATATATATACATACATACATACATACATATATATCCTTATAATGCTCAAAAAGCTTAATTTTGAAATTGTAAGCAATTTAAGTTTTGAAATGTGGTAATTCCTACCAACTATAAAACCCGCTTTCTACAAGTATATTATATGAATAAATAATCGAAAATAAATACAAAAAAATGTCTAGGAGAATATTTTTGGTTTACCGTAGACAAAGATTAATTCAACTTCAAAAAATGTGGTATAGAAATACATAGAAGCGGGATTTTATTTAATTCTGTTTCCCTACACATCAAAGACTCGTTCTTTTAAGCTTTAGATCAGTCTTAGTTAAATGCGATGTCATTAAATTTTATTAAAACTTCTATTGTTAGTAACAAAGGCTTTCTGTATATTTTTTACTTCAGTAGCTAAATTGATTTCTAAAATAATATTCCACTTGAGACAATGTAGAACATTGATTTGCAATTTTTACAAAAATAATTAACATTGAAATTTTTATTGTTAAGATATTGAAAATGACTCTGCCTCGGCCATAGCCAGAACAACAAAAATGATTCGTATTTTATCAATCCTATTTCACATGAAAATCGAGCTCTTAAGAAGATAGATGAATAGAGCAGTTTTGTAACCAGCTCGGGTAGTCTCAATGCTAAGTCAGCTTAAGCTACTTTTTGAACTAAATATAATGTGCAGGGTTTTCTGGATTGGGTCACACATGCTAAGTTTATAATTAAGTCCGGGCACCTTAAAAATACTATGGGTCATACCTATTTTAACAAGAAAGTATTTGTTCTTACACCATCCTTATCTGAAAGAGAGTGATATAACAATTTTGAGATTTCATCGTTACAAAACTAAGAAATAATTGATCATTCAAAATTGTTGACAAACTCCTGTTTCTGAAAATTATTGGAATATTTATTAAAAATTAATTTTTATTGATATTTTAAAAAAAAACCTTAGATTTTACTTGAATTCAAGCTGAAATATTATATCAATAACAGAGTCATGCAACTAGCATGAAATTAGCCACACTTGCATTTTTCAAAACTGTCCATAAGAATCGCCATCCGGAATTATTGGTCACACTACATTCCCTCAGCAATTTTGAAAATATATGCACTGAATATGAGAAATATTGGAAGAGAGGGGTTGCGTCCCTCACTGGCGACGCCACTTGTATACCTTGTGTCTTCCATGCAAAATAATGTAGTACTTGACTGTGTTTAAGATCAAGAAAGACTAATATTACGTAGTCATTGTTTAAGATCTTCATGTATAATGATCACTTATAAATAATGTTTATAAAGTTTTCTTACATTGCTTCTGAGTGTATGAAATTCATAAAGCATCATGACAAAAGTCGGTCAATTTTGATGCAGAAGACGTTACTTAATGACATAATTTGGAGGTGGTAAAATTCAATAGTGGAAAAGAAATTCATGGATTTGGAAAAGGATCTGAAAAGATGATAATATCGTCTGCGTGTTTATTGAAGTCTAAATGAAAGAATAATAGTGATAGTTTAAAACAGTGATTAAGAAAAATCGATAGCCTCCATGATTAAAGAAAAATAAAAATTATAAGTTTGATCATTTGTTCAGTATGGCTTTGAAGCGGATACAATTAATTAAGATATATCCTGTATGTATAACACGAGATGGATTTTTGTGAACTGTCTTGCCCCGCCGTACAGATTTTGTGCCCTGCCCCACTTCAAATTTGTCTCATATTGTCCCACGCTTTATGTTCTACCGCCCAAAAAAAATTAGACTAAAAATCTACCTGCGATATCTTGTTGTCCTATATTTGTTCTATGACAATTTTCAAAGCACTACACCAAACCACCACTGCCAAATATTTTGAATCCTTACTGCCTATAAGATACGGAATCATTTTTCAAATGCCATCTCTACTATTTCTACCAATAGGAATCCAATAACAAACGTGATGTCAATACATATTAAAATCATCATTAATAGCTAAGTGAAATTTAATTTTAACTCTATAAAGCTTTTGATAATACTCGTATTTTATGCAATATATTTATGCAGGGGTAATTGCACTCCTTTCAGTGTAATTGCAAAGCCTATTGAAAACAAATCAAATCGAAAAGATCATTTTGGTATTATAGAGTAGAATCAAATCAAAGAGCTAAAAATGAATGGTAGGTCATTTTTCAAAATTCGACTAAGTTTCCAAATAAATCAAAATTTTATCAATCGGAGAACAAAAAATGTAAGGAAATTACTTTTAAATTCTCTAAAATGGGAATTTTTGGTTCTGTTTTTCTCAACTCAAGAGTATGTTTGCCTCTTGCGTACCCACTTTAGAAAAATCTTGCCCCATATCTGCGCCCGCCTCCACCGGGCGGCTAGGTATTTCTTGATGCAGGTAATATTTTGATGTTACCATAATGTATATTCCTGCACAATGTGTGGCACATTGTTCTACATTAAATTTGTTGCAATATAGATGAGTACATTCCTTTAAATTCTGCAAATCTAAATCATTCCAATTTCCACATATCAACCGAATTGCCCGCAATATATTTGTGATACCAGCCTTAAGCTGATTCTGGGCTCAACTTCTCTACGGCAGCACATTTTGTTAATAAAAATCGTACTTTTTTTAAAAGGAGATGCTGTTGAAGAACTTGTGCTGTTGAAAACAAGAATTTACAAACTTATCTAGAATCTTAATCTGTACTGATAAGTTACATACTTTGTAAATGTGAAAAACAGTCTAATTTGCGAATATAACTTTCTTAACCATTAACCTTCTGTGTTCCTTTCACTTACGTTTGAGGAAGTATCCTCATCGAGTCTCAAATATCAAAGTCTGGGAGCCGGTCGAAACTAGTCAAAATTCGGAAAAAACAAACCGGTTGGCCAGCCGGTTGAGAAAAAGCTTAGCCGGCTCTGTCGGGTCAGCAAAAATCCTGACCGGTTCCAACTCTGTGTACCCATATTTGGCTGTACCCACAAAACCTCGGCAGTGCCCACAGAGGGTGGCTCTTTACCGTACATCAATAGCTCAGTAGTTTAAGCGATGATTGCATTTAGTTTTCTCAAAGATTTTTCAATTTTTTTAAATATATCCCACGCATTAAAGAGCAAACAACATTTGGTTATTATGAAATTTTCTTGCAAAAAAACCTGCAAAATTTGCTGAAATTTTCTTGGTTTATTAGGTCTCTTTATGACAAACTACGATAACTTTGGACACATTCACATTGAAATTAGCAAAACTAGAGAACACTGTAATGCATCATACTGATTTATAATTGTTGGGTTGTTGATTCATCAAACTTAAATTTGAATGGTTTATTAAAATACCTATTCTCTAGTTCTTTCTCCAAGTGTGGCGCATACCAAATCGAATATCACTTTTCATTTTTGTTTGAATTAGGAAATATTAACTGCTTCATGTCTTCAATTACATCAGCAAATGAATGATTACAATCTACGGCATTTAAATAAACTACAATTTCAGCGAATTTCAGTATCTTCTTCAATTCATCTAATCTTCAGATTTGAAAGACAAGCTCAACTCAGTTTTTTGTAGTAAAAGTATGTTCTTTTGCAAATGAGCTGGGCAACTTCTTGTGCCTGGCTGTAGCAGTGTGGGTGTTAAGTTAAGATAAACCACATAGATCTATTTAAATATATTCTCGCCTTGTGGTTATTATGTTTATATCATAAACCAAGAAATTCATCAAAGTATGATAGAAAAAGGAATATCCAAGTAATTTTATTAACAAATTTATTAAAAAACAATAGATGAAATATTGAACAACACGAAAGGAAAATATTTGAATAATTTTGAATGCACTTTTAGAATTGAATATAGAGGTAACCACACAACAGATATGATTAATCAAACACGAAGAAGAAATTATAAAAAATAAATGTAAGATTTGCTCATACAACGCGAAAGCTTAGTCAAAACTTAGAATTACAATCAAAGACAAAGATATTCGATAAGTCGAATGTTATCTATAAATTCAATTGCACCTGTGGTGAAGACTATATTGGATATAGTAGCAGACAATAAAGCAGAAGAATAAAAGAGCACAAAACTAAGTCAACATATCAGAACACCTAAAAAATGTGGATTAAATCATGACGTCAAAATTTTAAGATCTACCATACCCTAAAAATTCAAAATAATCGAAAGTATATACATAAGATCATTGCAAAAAAGTCTTAGCACCAAAGATGATTCCATATATCAGCATAGATTACGAATAATCACCGTTTAATAAATAGTACACGTTTAGAGGGAATTTTTGTGAAGTAACGATGCTAAATTTGAGCGAAATATATCTCTTTTAGTCTAATGTTTTTATTAAAATTATTACGTTTTTCTTCCCAGCAACTAAGGTATCTTAATGTCAAAAAATATCTAAGCATAAAATACATTCAATAAGAGAATTTGGAAAAAATTGCTTTAAATTAAAAAGGCAATAAATATCCTAATAAATTGAATATTCCTATGTTAAAGGTAATATCCCTCAGATAAAAGAAAGGAGAGTGACAATGTAAAGTTACAAACATAATATTGATTTGAAGGATGCTTCTAAGACTGACTATTACAATCCATTCATTTATATATATATATATATATATATATATATATATATATATATATATATATATATAATTTAATAACCATAAAATCATTACCCTATGAGCAAGCTTCATCTGCATTATGTACTAAAACAATGATAAAATTATTGCAATATAAGATTCAATATTTAAGTTGTTTCGAAACAGCCAGCTAAAAACATGGCTTAAATTGAAAAATATATCGAAGCAAATTCATGTTTTAATCAGCAATTGAAATAATTAAATTGTGGTTAAGAATATATTGTTGCCATATAGAACACTATATCTGTCAGTTAATAGTAAATCCTTCGTATTCAGTAGCATTTTAACAACTACTACTTTTAACAATTAACTACTGATCTCGAACAGGGGCAATTATTAAAATAAAATCAAAAGTTTAAAATCAGTTCTTAAAAATTAGTTGCTGCTTTTCCCACCGATTGTATATTTCTAAGAAATACGCACAATGATAAACTAGTGGCGTCTCGTATATGGTGTAACATGATGGGAGAACCAATGAACGCGGTGCTAATGCAAAAGCCTTACGATAAAAGCACAGGCTTCTATTTTTAGACTTACTTTTGTTAATAGTTTTACAGAATGCCAAAACCGACAAAGTGAAGATTAAGGCAATTGTGTGCGACTTTCTAACTGTACGCCAAATAATAAACTGTTTTGCGCCAATAGCAACCAATCAGTCCATCACTAAAAGAAATTGTTTATACAAAGTCAGGAACTCAGCAACCCACAAGCGACATATTGACACGAGTTCAGAGTTTATCAAGACCTTTAGCAAACATTTATTACACCCCCGGACAAGTATAGAGAAAGCATTTTTGGCAGCCAACATACCATTAAAAAAGCGTTTTGACTTTAAAGAAAATCGATGTGTACTTCGGTATCTATACAACGAAGAATCCGCAAACCAATTTGGAAAATTACTTGTACGGAGCTACGGCGTGTTCAGTTGAAAAAAGCTTCTCTTCTGAACTTGGCTTAGCCTTTTGTTCAGGATACATCCTTTACTTACTTTCTTCAAATACGAAATTTTTTAAATGTTATACAGACAGTTTACAATATAATTTAGTCTACAGATTATTCAACTATTTCGATTTTCAATGCGATGCAAGAATATTAAAAATTCAGAAAGCGAATATTAATGATGATGATGATTCTTTTTACTTCGATTCTTATCATGAATTATAATTGATTACATTTCTTGAAATAGTGTTATAGTAAATATCGAAATTTCAGGGAAATTATTTAGATTAAAACTAAATCATTAAAATTATTGCATATACTCTATTATAAAGCTTTTTTTTTTGCAAATAAACGTCTTTTTATTTTGTGAAACAAAAATTCGTCGGAGATCCCAAAGAAAAATACAATTCGGCTAGACAATTTGAGAATTTTGTAAATTCCAAACTTTCCCTAAATTTTGAAGATCGAGCTGCAGTGGGGTGTGACTGCAGATTGATATTCAAACACAAACAAAATGTATATAAAATTTGTAGCTTAAATATAACTTTAATAAATAAAAATGAATGCGGTTTTGATAATCCAAATTTCTAATCACTTCAAATAGGAGACCAATACTTAGAAATCGTACGAAAGTGTAAAGATATATTGTATATCAAATAAAATCTAAATCATCTGCGGGTATTCATTGAATTTCCAGTAATTTTAAATCCTTTAACTGCACTACTGAATTTTTTCCGGAAAAGGCGAAAATAGCTAAAATGGCTGTTGATAAATTTGATGACGCAAATGATCTCTCGGATTACAAACCAAACTTACTACTGCCTATTTATAGTAAAATATATGAAAAAAATAATACAGTTTTTAAATTCATAAATAAATGTAATTAAAATATATCCAAATCAATTTGGGTTCCGACCCAAACATAACACAACTTTAGCTTTAACGAAAATAATTTAAACAATAGATCATAAGTTGTTATTAACTAAGTTATATAAATATGGTATTAGAAGATATAATTTATTAGAAAATAACTTGAGCAATCGGTATCAATATGTTTCGAAAGATTCAACTGATTCAGAGCTAAAAAAGATTACATGTGGTGTACCACAGGGCTTAATTCTTGGCATATTACTATAATTAATGTATATAAATGATCTGCCTAATTTCTTTTACTGGTGATACAAATATTCAAGTAACATCATCTGACAAAAATATACAATTAAGCAATAATCTTGATATTCTACAAGATTGGCTCTGTTTTAATCGTCTCTCTTTAAATTGCAATAAAACCACCAAAATAATCTTTTTCAAACATACTGAGCAAATACCTCAGCTGCAAGTAGCTGAGGTTGAACTTACTATTAAGGATACTTATAAATATTTATGTATAGTAAAACAAAAGATTAATTTTGCATCTCATACACCTTCAATTTGTACAAGGTCTCTAAACTATTTGGTAGTTTGATGAAAATAAAACAATTCGTCCTAAGCAAATTACTCTACACTTCTATAAAGTATACTTAATGCCAATAATTCAGTACGGTGCGATGGTACCTCATACAATGCATTACTGCCTAACTTTAAAATTCAAGAGAAGATAATCAGAATAATAAACTTCGAAAATTCGCCTTATTCAACTAATTATTCATAGAAGCAAACTTGATGAACATTTATGAAATATTTATAATCTCCTAAAGCATGTAATAAAGGTTAAAAGCCAAGAATATCAAATAAAACACGATGGCTTTAGTAAATCATTCTTTCTACGGGAGCACGGGCAAAAACGGCAAACATTCTCAATGAGAGAACACAATTCAATTAAAGCAAGAGGTATAAACGACTTAATTTTCTATACTCAAAGCAGTGAATGAAAATATTACACTACAATGAAACCAAAACCACAACCTATAAAGAGAGATACAAGTTACATAAACAATTGTTAAAAGTATTTTAATAAAAATTTTTAAATAATAATTTGTTATTAATTGGTATATTATTGGATTTTAATAAATACATTACTTAAAGATTCATTGAAAACAAAATCAGGGTAACAAGTAGCAAAATAGCTAAAATATTATATCCCTTTAAAATTAGCGATTTTGTTGTTGTATTTTATTTGATTTTGTAAATTGCTTGAATAAATATATTGTATGTATCTATATTGATGTACGAAAGATTTGAAAATATAGAGGGTATAAATTACAAGATTAGTGAATTCAATATTAGGCTAATGGGCAGTTGTTGCACTTACTTTCTTATTGCACAACGTAATTAGAATATTTATATTTAAACATAAACATGAATTGTTTGCAATGTTTCAAATGGCTAATTATTTTATGCGTCATACGGGAATTATAAACAATAAAATTACATTGTACACTAAGAAAATTAATGCAAAAACTGCCCAGTATTTTCAGCATTACACTCACGGATGGCAGAAAATGTATTTTTTTTTCAAAAAAACGTTTTAAACGTTTAAAACAATGTTTTTTGCTTTTAGACAGAACCAGCTAAAATTTTGCTAAAACACATAGTAGCAAGCATTGAATTATGATAAACGCATCAACATTAATTTTTGCTATTTTTTGGTAGAAAATCGGTTATTAAATTACGAATGGACAAAAACCAAGAATTATTTTCTAAGCTTTCCTATATAAATTTGAAAAAAAACATTTAAAAAAAACACTGCAAAAACACTTGTTTTATACAGGTATTGTTTAAACCCTGGCAAACCTGATTACACTAAATATTGTATTCACTTATCTTATTATTAATATTCTCTGTTTTAAAATATTTCATACATAAATATATGATGAAAGTTTTCGTATGATTTCTAGGTATTGGTCTCATCACTCTTAAAGTGAATAGCAATTGACTTACAAATAATTTCCGCATTCACGTTTATTTATTAAAATTATAATTTACAAAATTAATTTTTTTAATTATTTTCCTTTATTTGAACATCGAGCTGATCGCAAATATCGAGCTGCAGGCACAACCCCCAGTCAGAGCCTCGTCCCGTGGCCATCTTATAATCTTTCATAACGAAGTCTTTCATGGCGAAATTGCAGAATAGACAACTATTAAAAAACATGATTGGCTGTAATGGTAAATAAAAATATTGCTTTAACTTTTTTAATAATGATTTCCTAAAAAAGAATAGCAGATTTGGAATCAGCGAAAAAAACTACATCTAATAGTATATTTAATTTATTTTTTAAAATAGTTGTCTTTCATAATGTATATTAGAATCATAAAAACAGGAATAATTATAGTAAGCTTGTTTTCAATCATTACTTAGTTTTAACCCTAACCTTATGAACGAATTCGTTATGAAAGAGTATGCTACAGCGTCAACTGCAGTTATATTTTTATACAAATATATATTACATTCTTTACTATTGTTTGTATGATTCTCATTGTCCTCTAACTTAATGTCAAATCAGAACCAAAAGTTTTAAATTACAAAAACTAAAATGTACTAAAAAATACATTAATGTTAGTAGTTATATTAAAAAATATATATACATCTGGTTAATCTGTCATCATAAAAATTCAGATCAGATGCATCCAGTATTCCATAGTAACAAGTCGATTTAATTGAAATTAAAATGTCAAGTTACAAGGTAATAATTTTATATTTTCCAATTAAACAGGGTTCATTAAGGCAGCAGAATCCAAAAGAGAAGAGTTTAGGAAATATCTTGAAAAATGTGGAGTTCTCGATAACTTGACTAAAATTTTGGTTGCTTTGTATGAAGAACCGGAAAAACCCAATAACGCGCTAGATTTCATTAAACAACACATGACTGCTGGTATTATTTTTTTATTTTAATACATGGGTCTAAGTTTTCCTGCTGTATGCAGTAAAATAGTCGTCAAAAAATGTATTCAAATAAGATATCAATAATTTGCCAAGTGTTTACATTGTATTTTAATGGCCTTTATTTTATGTTCGTTAAAATACAATATAGATGTGCTTGACGGCATTGCAGAATAGTGCATTACTTAAAATATAAGCACCTTTGGATTGATTAGAAACACAATTAAATTCATAAGCAATTGTTAGATAGTAATGACTCATAGCTTATTGTAATTAACCAAACAATTATGCGCCTTTTATAATATTAGAATTGTATTTTAGTAATTGTGAAAAGTTTTTTTTTTACTTTAGATTATATTTTTCTGTTTCATGCTTTATTAGTTAACAACAATCTCCAAAATTCATTCACCCCTAGTAATGATATGAACAATTTTGAAAGTGTTTTGAGAATTTTTTGTTTTACATCAGTAAGATATCTACATGATCGTATTTAGGCGGCCCTTACGCCTGGGCCCCCTTTGGGGCAGACCATTTTTACCTCTTATTTATACTATCTGATCGATGAACAGTCTTTTTATTTGACATAAGTGCAAAAAAAACTATTTGATGTTATTTGCCTCTTTTTTATCAGTTTAATTAGGTTTTCAGAGTTTGTGATTGAAATGCCTTCCAAAAAATCCACTGGATTAGTGTCTGAAGCCGAAGAAGATGGAAGCACTCATCTTATTCAGTGTACTGGAGTGGAAGGCGACCCACCCTGCTTGTCGTGGGTCCCAACCTGGCTACCAAGACGCCTGCCGAAGGGCTATTTCGATCGTCCCTTTCTGTGTGGGTTCTGCTCTGCGGCTGTGTGGGCGAAGACGAAAACAGTGCAGCCAGAACCTCAGATATTTAGCCTGATTGGAGCTGACGCCAACGAGCAATATGGCAGACGTGACAACATACGGATCTTTGGAGTCGAAGAGGAGGAGGGAGAGGATGTCTACGACCAGGTGGTGAAAGTTGCGGAACAAATCGGGGTGACGATTCAGCACAACGACATCAGTGTTTGTCATCGTCTTCCTTCTCGAGCAGGGGGTAAAAAACAAATAATCGCCAGGTTTGTTAGACGCGAGACCAAACACCTGATAATGCGAAGTAAGCACAAACTCAAGAACTCTTCTCAAAGAATCTACATTAATGATGATTTAACCCCTCTGCGCTCTAAAATTGCAAAAGCTCTGCGGGACCTTGCTGATATCAAGTTTGTAAATATGCAAAATGAAAGGATTCTTGTAACAACTACCAATGGTGATAAATTATCTTTCAACAATTTATACGAGTTACATAAATGGAATCAACGTGTCGTTTCTATGGTGTGCAGTAGTCATTTAAACTTATAAAAAGGGGTCCTCAAAGACGTCTACGAGATTATCAAAAACGCACTAAAAATTTGGCGAGAGAGATCGGACAAAGGGGCAGTGAGTCCCTATTTCATCTTAACATTAGGTCAATCAGTATGAACTTTGATGAATTTAAGCTACACCATGACGGTCTGCGCTCTAAACCCTCGGTAATTTGTTTCACAGAAACTTGGATACAGAGCACGTGTGATATTCGTTTATTC